>PVKE010018649.1:0-29297 GCA_004027555.1 Craseonycteris thonglongyai
GAAGACAAAAAGATAATTTCTCTCTATAAATGTGAAAAGATAAAAAAAAAAAAAAGAGCTTTATCCTAACTTTATTTATTTTTATTTTTTAAAGATTTCTTTTATTGTTTTTGACAGACAGAGAGAAACAGAGACAGAAGGAGACAGAGAGAAGGGGGAGGGCCCAGAGAAGTTTCCATAGTTGTACGTCACCAGTTTTTGACATGGTTTTGTTCCATGCAGGCGGGTGGAGGCCGTGCAGGGTGGGAACTAGGCTGGGGGCCTCCCGAATGAGAAGCATGCCCCCTTGAGCCAGGGGCCAAACTGGGGGGCAAGAACCAAACTAGGGGCCTCCTGCATGGTAAGCACACCCCAGTTTAGCATATGGTTTTGCATAGGCAGGGCTGGGATTTGATTGTTTCTTGATCCCTGGGGCTGTAAAGAGAGCACTTAACCTGCTGAGCCATCCTGGTTTCCTCCCATGCTAACTTTAAAATTCAGAACTCTGTTTTTCCCTACCTCCCCAATTACTCTTTGTCATGATTCAAAGTTTGGTCTACTGCTCTGACCCATTCTCTTTCTCTGTGCACACAGAGGCTTTATTTTTAATTATCCCTCTCTGAATAGTCCTCTGACCCAAAAGCTAGCTATGTTCACCTGAAAATAATGAAGTGAGGGTATGTTACTGAACAGAAAAAGTTCCCCACATGTCACTAGCAGAACCCAATACTAAACGCTGAGAATTGCAGTGGAGGTGAGGTGAGGGTAATAGATCATTTCATCAGGCCCGAGTTTATCCCTGAGGTCACTCTGTCTGGTTTCATGGAAAACTTGTCAGGGGCGTATCCCACCTTAGGGTTCAGGAACTGAAACATAATTTAGGTCAAGATGTTATCTTTAGCTTAACAGAAACCCATACCTTGTGAATCCTAGTCAAGACAGTCATTGTTTCTGGCTGCCTCAGGGCTTAATGACCAGTAAGGGAAAGGGCTAAGGCTACAAGGCCTGCTGTGAAGAAGCTCCATAGAGCGCTGGGGCTCCATATGAAGTCTAAAGCATACATTAAATCAGGACCCTCGGTTTCAGGTAGAGGGCTAACATGGCCACATTTTTGGGTGAGGACAAGAAATCCTGACTCACCCACAGAACATCAACATCATACCAAACCCAATTTCAGAGAATCTGCCTGGCATAAACAGTTTTCAGGGTGAAAAGTTGGTGGATAGGGCAAGTTGGTGGGGGAGGGGAGATCTTCCTGCCACACCTCCCTCTACCTCCTCAGTGCTCCCTTGCCCCTACCTGCCAGGGTCTTCGGGGGTTCTGAGAGGCACAGTGGTCATTTCTGTCATTGAGAATGCAACAGACAGCAGATTCACGCTGGTATCAGGACCAAGGATATTCCCCCAAAGGCTTCCTTTTTCCTAGGAACTACCTCTCTGCAGCTGGGAGGCTGTGGTGGGACCAGAGGGAGACTTAATGGGGTGCTAGGGCCTCAATTTCTGACAGCTTTTCTTACAACCCCTCGCAAGAAGCATAGTATAAAGCACATAGTTAAAATAATCATATGAACCAATACATATTATAAAATAATTGGCAAAGCAGTTGATTAAAATGATGACATGACACTATCTTTAAGAAATAACTGGCAAGGCATGTTTAAAATTGCATCCCACCATAATTTGTAGAAGGGAGATACTAAGGAAGGGCTGTTCTTTGCCACTGAAAAATGGGTTGTGTAAAAGGGGAAGACAGCCTAGATTTTGATTCTATCAAGTCCATTTAAGAAACCCTCTAGGTGGATTTGTTGGGCTGCTATGGGCGGGTGAGCGGCCAGCTAGAGGTGACATCTGTAAGCTCAGTTTCAATTTGATTCTCTGAGCTGAAGGGTGCCTCCTGCATCCCAGTCTCCATTGCTTTGAACAATTCTAGAGCTTCCACTGGCTGTGGGTGAGGAACACAGTGCAGGGATCGGGACTGCGGAACGCTTAGGGTAGACAAGGGCTCTGTGACTGGTGGAGTGTGAAAACCCAGATGTCAACTTTCATTTCTACTCCCATTGCTGCTACTGATGGACATACGTATGTGATATTTCGCATGTGCCAGGAACTTCATATAACTTTATCTATAGTTCTTCCGGCAATCTTGAATAGGAGATTTTTTTCTCTTCACTTTTTTAATTTAATGCTAAACCTGTGAGTCAGACAAGTTAAAACGCATTGAACATCACACAGCTAGTAAGAGGCAAAGGCCCCATGAAAATGTCTGACTGTAAACCTGACACCTTGCCCTTCATCCATGTCTCTCCAAGCATGGACTGACCTGCAGTGCATAGAAGCCCTGCAATTGGGAGATGACTTACGATAAATTTTAGCCTGACTCTATACACAACTCCAGATGATTATTCAGACATAAACTCATTTCCCTTTGCAGGCACAAAAGGCCATTCATGCAACACAAAACAACATTGTAAGCTCCTATTCAATTTCCTGCCCATATAGCTTTTAGAGTAATTATGGCTCATCTCTAGGTTTTTCATTGTTATCTGTTTTGTTGATTTTTCTCCAGATGCATTGGGGCACATGTCCAAATTAAATATCATTTATTTCCTGCCTCTTATTTTTAAATTCCTTTTGTCCTTTACTCTCTCTGTGTTTTATGTTATACTTCAATTCATTTTCTTACATATCTAGGCTGCAGGCTATTAACTACACATCCATGTCACTAGGCAATAAGCTCAAGGCATTTGATTCTAAATGTTATTTAATCTTGGACTCCTCAAAGTTAGACCTTGACCGTAGCTAATGCTTAGAATCAGCCCCTGAACGTCGCGTCTGACCTTCACCTTATACACCCAGTTCACCGTTCTCATCCTCACCCACCCCCCAGGCTGCGAGGCTGGGCATAATCGTCCATAGCTCATAAATAAAAGTCAAGGCCAGCAGGATGGTAAGGCTTGCCCAGGCTCATGCAGTGACATAACCGTGAACAGGACTAAAAGCTTTTGTGTCTTGACTATAAAAGATCAAAACCATCCATGCATTTTATAGAAAAATGATTGACTGTGATTTATGAAATGGCACTTTATTTGTTGGCATAAAAAGCAACTCTCAGGTTTTTATTTTAAGTGAGTTATGCTCACCTTGAAGTGGCTGTGGGTAAAACACTGACATCATTGAAGCATATTTTCAACCTCTGGGGCTTCCACTTTTAGTTCCTTATCTTGCATTCAGTCCCCCACAACCTCATTCCTCTGGTGGGTTTAGCCTCCTATGGCCACTCTACTTTCTAGGTCTAAACGCTGAAGCTCTGGGCCCTTGATGCTCCTCAAATGACAGCATGACTATGCTGCCCTTTGCCCCTCGAGTCAGAGATCCAGCTTGTGGTGGATTCTTAGTGTAGAACAGCTAAGCTTAAAGTTCCTGTAACAGAACAAAGATTTTCATTCCTAAATCTCAGCTAACATGCAGACATGCTCTTGAGAGAGGGGACGGTTTGATTTAGAGTAAGATGACCAGACGTCCCACTTTTGGCGGGACAGTCCCGATTTTTAACAATTTGTCCCGCGTCCTGTGGAGTTTTAAAAAAGTCCCGATTTTTGGAAAGAATGCACGACAAGCTAGGGAACGGCGGGAGATAGACCAAATTTCTAATCAAGAACCCCCTCCCCCCCAGTCAATGGTGTCCCGCTTTACCAATGTTAAAATCTGGTCACCTTAATTTAGAGCCACATGGAGATGTAAGGGACTGTTACATCTGCTTCTATGCCAGTCTTAAAGAGCAGGGAGAAGGTGGAAGGTATGAGTGTCGGAGCGGGGTGATGCAGAAGGCAGCCCCTGAGAGAGGGGGCGAGGGACGTGGGGAGGAGGCTGGGAATGCTTGTTTTAGAACTCGTGGCAATGAGTGGGTTTAAAGATGTTGCTGACTTCACCGTATCACTGAGGGTGGAGTCCACTTTGGGCCACCACTTCTCACACCGATCCCTCTTTCCCAAAATTCTTGGTATTCACAAGAAAAAAAAAAAAATCAAGTCAATTATTCATTGCCAGAGAGGGTGTGGAGAAACAGACAATAGAAATGAGTGCGTCCCTTTGAAAAAAATTGTACGTTTGGCCAAGTGCTGTAAAGAGGTTCATGCTCTTTGAATCGGTAATCCCTTTTCTGAGTGTGCAGCCTAAGGAAACGATTCCTATGTAACCTGCAAGCCTGCTCCGCAGCATGAGGGTGCAAACACACCGTTCCTAGTGTGGTTTGAACTCCTGACGTTGAGTTAGCAGGAAGTCGAGTGCTGACTTTTTGAGGCTCCGCCCCAACCCCATCTTTATTGGTCAAGAATACCAGGAGCGTATTCGCTTCAAAAGAAGGGGAGAGAAGAGGAGAATCCAACTAGTCTGCAGCTGATCCTCCCGTTTCTGTTACTGTGGCTTCTGTCACGACTACCTGCCTCACTACTGAATGCGTGTCATCAGGGCATCCATGTGCACTGTCCTACTGAAGTCCCTGTTAGTCCCCGCACAGGCAACAAACAGCACGACAGTCCCAAGCTTCAGGGCTGAGCCTGTTAACAGTCTCCGCACTTTGGCCGCCTGGATCCAGCGGAGAGGCCTGCATTGCCGGCTCCAGTCATCCTTTCCAGAACAAGAGCCCTGCACCAGGGTGGTGGGGTCCAGAGCAGCTTGCAGCCTTGGCTGCACCATGATTCCAAGCATCCACCGTGCTACGTGCGGGGCACCAGCCCGATTCTCCCTTTCACCCCGGTGTTTGTCTCCTGGATCTCACCACTTCTTCTGGCTGCGGGATCTTGGGAGGTCACACCTGTTCACCTCTCTAGGTTTCTCTAATTTTGAATTGTGGGGAGTAGGTAGTAGATATTAAGGTAATTTCTTCTCTGGCATAGGCCTTTGCTCCTTAGACAAATTAGCCACCTTCTCTTCAATGATCAATTTTGTACTGTGATGGCTCTCAGACAGTGACAAGATCTATTATACCTGAACCCCAGAATAATGGATACCTATTTCCCCCATTATTGCACAGTAATGCAGCCACCCAATGATCTTTTATTGAACAACAACAAAAAAATCAGCTTCTCTATCTTAAAAACAAAAATGGGGATGCTAGGGTAGCTCAGCTGGTTGAGCACTTGCTTTGCAGCCCCGAGGTCCAAGGATCAAATCCCCGGCCATGGCCCAGGCAGACGCATATGCTGAACTGGGTTGTGGCCCTCAGTTCAGTTCTTGCTGGGGTAAGCTTCCCATGTGGGAAACCCAAGTTTAGCCCCCAACTCAAGGGCACGTGCCTCCCATGTGGGAAGCTCCTGCCTGGTTCCTGCCCTGTGTGGCCCCCGCCCAGCTGTGTGGAATGAAACCATGTCAAAAACTGATTATGTACAACTATGGAGACTGTTCTGGGCCCTCCCCCTTCTCTCTGTCTGTCTCTGTCTCCCTCTGTGTCAAAAACAATATAATAAATCTTTAAAAAACAAAACAAAACAAAAAATAAAACACCTATCTGTTTATGCAGATATTCATTGAATAATTATTTATGAAAGACAAATAAGGGGAAGCTGGGATGGCTCAGTGGGTTAAGCGCTCACTTTGCAGCGCTGGGGACGGAGGATCGAATCCCAGCCCTGGCCCGTGCGGACCCATGTGCTGAACTGCAGAGTTCCCCCAGTTCAGTTCTTTCTGTCTCTGTATCTCTCTCTCTCTCTTTCTCTGTCAAAAACAATTAAAAAAAAATTTAAAAATTAAAACTTTAAAAGACAAATATGAGGAGAATTGTAAGATACAGTCTCAACGGGCTTGTAAAGTAAATTAGGATGTATCTGCTCAATGACTCAACATGCAGCTATTTAAATAATGATTGTAAAGATTGTGAGAACACATGGGTGTTTTTTTTCCTATTTTTCAAACTTTCTTTTTCAAGTTAAAAGGAATAAAAGACGCTTATAATTAAGTGTTGACATGAGGCTCTGTCAACAGAATTTGCCAGAGAGTCATTCAGGAAAGTGAGAGACAAAGAACTGAAAGTTGACTTCTAAATGTTTACTGTAAACAACAGGCTAAACCAAGAGCTTTGTTTGTCTATACCAGATTTGAGATGTCTGTTGGACCTTTATGTGGTGACACAGAGCAGGCAATGAACTGTAGGGACTGGAGCTCATGGGAGAGGTCAGTAAAATCAAGACAAGAAATATTCTAGAGTCATCAGTATGTATATGGAATTTAAAAACATGAGATTAGATGAGCTCACTTAGGGGTAGGGCACAAATAGACAGTCATTCCAACATTTAAGGACCAGACAGAGAAAGGGAGACCAGTAAAAAAGCTTGAGGCAATGCAGTCAGGTAGGGAGAAGGAAAAGAGAAGAAAGTGGCATCATACAGACTAGGAGAGACTAGAATTTGAAGAAGGAGGGAGTAGTGAACTGTGCCAAATGCTTTTGAGCGATTGACCAAGATGAAGACACAGAAGTGACCTTGGGATTGGCAAAGAAGGTTGTTCATGACCTTGAAATGGGCAGATTCAGTGGCATGGAGAGAAGAAACTCCTGACTGGGGTTGGTTGAGAAAAGACTAAGAGATGAGGAAGTGGAGCAATGATATACACAATTCTTTCAGGAAGTCGTGCTATAAAAGAGCTAAGAAATCAGATTGTGTCTGGAGGGGTATGTTGAGCTCAAAGGATTTTTTTTTTTAAAGGAAGTACTAGGACATGTCTACCTACTCATAAAATTGAGAATGTAGGGGAGACAGAGGTCAGTTGCAGGAGGAAAGTCTTTGGGAAGGACAACGGTGGTGGCATCCAAAACACAAGTGGAGAGATTGGCCTTTAATGAAGTGGACATGTGCACAGAGTCCTTGGCACATGCACACATACCTGATACACATAGTAAGTGCTCAGTGAGTAATTGCCACTGTGATTACAAGTGTCTGCCTCCTTGAATCACCATGGGGAACAACTGTTGGCTGGTCTAACTCATTGCTCAAAAATCAGGCTGCAAATTATTGCCTCAGCAGTTGATATAAGCTGGCCAAAGAGGAAAATGATGAAAAGACAGCATGGTCCATTCTTCTCTGTTTCTGTGCCACTCATACAGGGCTCCTACATGAGGGACATTACTATGAGCTGGGGAAAGGAAAGAGACTACTAACTGATGAGTGACTGATATGACTTAATTGGGTTGTCATTTTTTTAAACTGAATTGTATTTGCCTATGAATAATGCTCCTCAGAGTTCCTGAGATTGGCAGCCAGGGCAGGGGGGACTGTGGAGAAAACCACAACCTCAAAACCTCTGCCCTTGTGAAATCATGATGTAAACCACTCCCACTGCTGAGACATACCCAGCAGAGGTCGTCTCACTGGTCCCTGCAGAGAAGTTCTCCTGGCCAACTTGTGTAGCAATCTAAAAGACCCCATGTTATAGCTATTATTTCAGAAAGGACTGTATTTCAGCCAGGACTTTAGAGCTTTACCTACATAGAATGTTAATTTTGATCATTTGGCCTCACTGTTGAAATTGTACATGGGTGTTCCTTGCCAATGAACCAATGAAGAAGATGTCAATGTCCTCATAAGCATTGTGAGAAAGGAAGAATTTCTACAAAAGAATACAACTCTTTGGTCACTCTCTCACTCAACAAAATATTTTAAATTAAAAGTGTGTTCAGAATTCTCAGTTGTAAACATTAGAAATTAGTTCTAGTAGATTTAGCAGAAAAATAATTTATTAGAAGAACAGTGGAAATTACCCTGATGTCCATTGAAATAGAATGGATGAATAAATGGTGATTTAGTTAGTTGAACAATGAAATATATGGCAAGGAAAAAATAGCAAATCATTAATACATAGTAACATTGTGAGTGCACCTTACAAACATGATAGAGTAAAAGTAGACACTCTGAACTTAGTATCTATCACATATTTCTATTTATATAAAGTTAAAGAACAGGCCAAACAAATCTCTGGTATTAGCATCAGGATAGTGGTTCATTTTTGTTAGCCAAAAGCTGAAAGGGGACATGAGGAGGGATTCAGAGTCCTGGTTGTACTATGTGCTTTGTTTGGAAAATTTGCTGAGCTGTACACTTTTGATATGTACTGTTTTCTCTATGTATGTCTTCATGAAAATCACACAGGAAGAGTTCAACAGAGGGCTATATTAATCGGTCAAAATATCACCAGTAATAGTCATAGGGATGTAAAGTACAGCATAGCAAATATAGTCAATAATGTTGCAGCAATTATGTATAGTGCCAGGGGGGTACTAAACTAACTGGGGAGGGGTGGGGATCACTCATAATTTACATAAATGCCTAACAACTTTGCTGTATGCCTGAAACTAATACAAAATAATACTGAATATCAATTGTAACTGAAAAAAAGGAAATAATTTTAAAGTACTGTATATCTCCAGTAAGTGCTGGAGACACAGGTTCAGGGCTGTAGGTCTGAGCACATTTAAATCTGGCACAGGACTTGAATGAGCAAAAAGCACTAGATGATTTAAAAAAAAAAAATTAATTAATTGTTAAATTTAATGGAGTGACATTGATTGGTAACAATTAGATAGTTTCTAGATGTACAAGTCCACATCACATCACCCATGCATCGCATTATGTGCCCACCACCCAGAATCAGCTCCCCTTCCATCACCATATATCCGGTGTCCACTCCCACCTCCCCCCACAACTCTCCCTCCCCCCTCCTCCTCCCTCTCTCCAGACCCTTTCCTTGGAACAAGGACATACCTAATGTTTGGTTCTATATGCATCTGCTCATTTTCTGTCTCCCCAACTAGAATGTGAGCTCACTGCTGGCATATGGTAGGTACTCCGCAGATATTTACTAAATTTGGTTGCTTTGTTCATAAGTGAGCTGAACTCCCCTTCTCACCAATGTGTTACTTCTGTAGGTATATTCATCTCATTAATCAGGGGCCAGTCAAGTCTAACTGTTGCAGAAACACATTTGTTCTTTAAAGTGATTTCCCAGACTTCTCTGATTCATCAGTATTGAAAGTTTTAGTCTTGTCAGGCAATCTTATTTCCCGTAGTTCCAAGTGCATAGCGGAGGAGTTGTACGTCCCACTGTGACCCCTGCATACTCATAATGGAAATATGCAATATCCTCCTGAACATGCAATTTGAACAAAAATTGCTGAGCCAAGTTGTGAGGAAGACAGTGAATTAAAAGATGAGAGTCTGTCCATCAACTGGAGAATGATGAGGTGATTTCCTTGATCTGGATGAGATTGCACAAAGTCCTGCTGTGTTTATTATTTCATTTTCACCCCATTGACCTCAAGTCATTCATTTGCGAGGCCTGCAGGGAACTCAGCAGTGGAATCTTGCCCTTTCACTGCACTTTCTGTTGTTTAGGATGTTTTAGCAAAGACCTGACTAGCTGCTCAGATGGGAAATCGCAGGGGGTGTGGTGCGTATTCTACCAGCTTTAAGCCTTGCTTTGCCCCCTCAAAACAAAGCACATGTTCTCCACCCTGTGTCAGCCCCTCAAAGCTTGCCCTAGCCAGCAATATGTGATGGCGCACAGCAATGTGAGAAGGGTGTCTGAAGATGGACATACTTGGCTTATTGTGGTGGAAGACAGAGTAAAGAGAAAATGGATTGCCCCTCATAATTTTACTTAGAATCCTTATGTTTCTAAAGCTGCCTCTATTCCTCTCTACAACAGAAAGTCAGAGAATTATTCCACAGGATGATTTTGTAAAATATTGTCCTACATTTCTCCATTTCATTCCTGAATGGGGGTAGATAGTTTGGGAGGAGATGGCTGACACAAGTCAATAGGCATCTCTATTCTCAGTTGAGAGAGCAGAAAACAAAAACAAAAACAAACAAACGAAAAACCTCAACAAAACCTGGGATGACTTCCTTCTACCACCCTCCTTTGCTTATTTTCTTCTCTCCTGTGTTCACAGATCTCAATTTCTGAAGCTTCCTCTTCTCCCTTTAGCAGTCAAACTACATTTCCAATTGCTTGATAGATATTTTCACTGGGTTTTACTAGTGACATCTCACACTCAACATAGCTAAGAGCAAATTAATAATCTTTTACCTCATATCATGTTTTTCTTTTGATTTTAGTCACAATATCATTCTTCTCTTCACCCAGGCCTCAAAATCAAGGACTTCCATAGACAAGTGTTTCCTAAGTCTTACCAGTTTGAGGCCTCTTTTCCATTTCTGTCACCACCTTCCTAATTCAGAACCTCAACACATCCCGTCTATTCTGGTTTCCTTAGAAGTGTTCAAGCATGGTAATTAACAGCAGGTGAGCATACGCCTCTGTTGAGTATTAACTGTGTGACTTCAGGCAAGTTGCTTAATTTCCTCATTTATAAATTGGTATACTCAATACCTGTTGCTATGAGAATTCAATCAGATTATGGATAGAAAGTGGCACCAGCAAAATACTCAATAACAATAGTGAGCCTCAAGCTGCTTCATGTTTCAAACAAAATTAAAGATATCTCACATTCCTGCCTTACAGAGTTACTAGGAGAATCAGGAGTACCATGTTCATGAATGTAATTAGCAACCATAGGGTGCTATAGACATGTATGGCATGCTGATGACAATAAGTGTGATGATGTTTTCTCCCCAACCCAGCCCCTGTCTTGACCACTCTTTTAAGACCTTCAAGAGTTATCTTGCAAGGGACAGGCATTGACACTGAGAAGAACAAGGCAGCTGCTCAACTTGAGTGATTGGGAGTGTAGCATGTGGGAGGCTACTCTGCAGCTGGGCTCTTGTGTTGGCCCAAAGAGCTGATGAGATTTTGGCTTCTTGAACGTCTCTGTTGAAAATCCCTGGGGAATTTTGTTTTATGAAATTCCCAGCAACTTGGGATCCCAGTGGGTTGGTTTGATTCAGAGCCTGGAGGGCTCCCTGTTGGATGAAAAATAAAATGTGTTTGAAGTCCCCTGGGAAGAGCTGTAGGAGGGAGCTGATAGTTTCTCCCTAAATCCTCTGTGTGTTGACTGAAGCTGTCCCTACCACTGTTTACTGCCAATTACTTTTGTCTCCGGAGCCAAAGAAAATATATTTGAAGTGAACCCTTTGAATTAGACCTACGGTATTTTTCACTAGGATCCACAGATGGTGAAATTAATAAACAGGTGGGTTGCAGAATATTTTGAGATTGTATTAAAATTGCATTAGAATTTTTATAGGCTAAATCATTAACAAATATATTCTGGTATGGGTAGCAGATCCAGAAGGTATTAATATTAACATAGAGCACATTCAGAACCGTTAAATATAACATCTATTTTACTAAGAATAGAGTAGTAGATGAAGGGAGGACATTACATGTAATACATCTCTGAAAACAAAGACAGCAAATTTTGTAATAAATTACCCTAAAAACTTGTGACCATGTCTACCATAGAAGTCTAAATTTTTTTCTGCCTGGAAGAGTATCCTATATTTACTGAAGTAAGGATGGATGTCATGCTCATTAACAGAACAAATTGCAGTCTATGCAGTTATACTTAAAGAAGTATTATCTAGCAGCTAAATAGTTTCAATCTGAACACTTCTTTTTAAAACTTTTATGCTTTAGTTGCCACGGAAGAACTTCTTGTTCCTTTTCCCTCTCTCCTCCAACAGAATAATTAATCTCTGTCACCCCCTCCCTTTGCTATATTTAGGCCAGGTTTCCTGATCTATCCTCTGTTTCATGATATTTGTTCTAAAACAAAATGAATCAGTCCCATTGTATAGAGTAATTTATTTGTTTATTCTTCATATTGAATTAGCTCATGTCATTACTCTCACTTGGGCTATTATGAAATAATTTTCTTCTCTCTGTGGGTTTTATTTTTATTAGGCTTTCAATTCTGCTACTCTTGTTTCAGGTCTAAAAGCCAATTAATGAAAAGATGGCCTCAGGCAAAATCACAATGTTTATTTTCATTACTTATCAATTCCTTCTATCTTCTCCTATTCTAGCCTCTTCCCTTAATACTCCATCCTATCATACCTCAGAAACCTGTACTCAGAGCCTTCTATAATTTCTTTATCCTCTCCCAATTAAGTCTCATATTGACAAAGTCAATTCATGCGAAGGTGTGGGAATATTACTTCATACTGTTACTGGGATTACAAGCCTGTTTTTCATATGTAGACAGGATTCTGGATTTAGGGATACATATTAGCTGAGAGATATTTTTGTGTCAGTCTGCCCCCAAGCAGCATCTGGGACATCCTTTTGCATTAGGAACCATCTAATGATCCGTGGAAAGAATGCTGTATTGGTTGTGAAGATTTTTATTTAAGGGACAGAAAATCAACCCACTGACTTAAACAAGTCATGGGTATACTTGAATCATGGCTGGATACGAAGTCTCAGACCATGTCCGGATACGAAGTCTCAGAGTATGTCCTTAGAACCCAAGGTCTCTCCAACTCTTGGCTCTGTTTTCTTCTCTGTGGGTTCTTTTTTTCCACATAGATTCTTTCTTCCTTGTGGACAGGTGGCTGCCAGTGAGTTCATGTTTACATCTTTATGCCACATGTCCAGAAGTAAAGCGTTTGAATCTTACCCAGTTACTTAAAGACAAGTCTAGAATTAATTCTGATTCACTTTATTTGATTTCTATCTACACCTTTGAGCCAATCCTTCAGCTCAGGAGAAGTAATGTTGTGAGTGTCACAGTCTGGGTCATATGACCACACCTGCAGTCATAGGACAATTGCATATGGACAGAAAGCATGGTAAGAATGGTTCCCTAAAGCATAATTAGGGTGCTGGGAAAGCACAAAACACTTATCCACTTTAATTGGTAATGAAAACATTGAGTCATTTAAAGAAGAACGTACACAGACACAAATCTCACCGTGAGGTGGGAGAGAATAAAGGTGTTCGGCACACCTATCACTTTTTAATGTTCTTGATACAAAAAAAAAAAGTTTTTTTTCCCAACCTCTAGAGAACTTGTTTTAATATTCTGGTTGGGGAAACAAGTTCAGAGAAGCAAGGCAAGGATCTCTGCAAGGGATCTGGAAGCTCGGTTTCTAAATATTTTTAAATTTAATACCAAGGCACTGCAAAATGACTAGAGAACAAAGAAGATGCTGCACATGGGACCTAATTCAAGAACCATGAGGCTGGTTGGCAAAGGCCTCTCTGATCTCAGCAAGAGCTGAACCAAGGCTATTACGGTGATAAGGCCAAGCATCGCGATGACACAAACTGTGATAAAGGACCATGCTCTTGTCCCCCGAGTCAGGCAACGGCAGCAATCAGCGCATTAACTCCAGCACTTAATGGTATGTAGTTCTAGATTCAGACATACTTTGACTCATATCCTCACACTTCCTGGCTGTGTAAATGTGAGCACATCCTTCCTCTGTAAGTGGGAATAATTTATCATGCCTCCCTCCACGGGCTGTCTGAGGACTGAGTAACGTCTCAGATGTAAAGTCTTTAGCACAATACTCTATAAATAGTAACGGGTGGGACCTAGATTTCATATTTTTGAAGCTGCCACTTTAAGTTCTAAGAGGCCTGTTGGGATGAACAATGTCTGGAATTCTGGGAAGAATTACCTGAGTGGTCCCTTTAGGGTTTGCAGTCTTAAGACAAGTTATCTATTTGTGGGAGGACATTTTTGATTTGGGATTTAAAGGCTGTTGTTCTATGTTATCAAGCTGTGCTCTTCCCTGCCCACCTCATAGCTATTTGCTGACATATGTTTATGTAAGGAGAGGGGATCTTTTGGAGGAAGAAGGATTTATAGCTCAGATTTATTAAACTATGTGATGATCAGAGCTAGCCCCCAAGGGAAGTCACACATCCAGGAAGGACTTATGATCAGGAAGGAAGCAGAGTCTGGACTGGTGATTCCCAACTTGACACCAGTTTCTGTCAGACCAGTGTGTACGTGTGTGCATGTGTGTGTGTGTGTAATGAAAGAACCTAACAGTGCATGTGTGTGTGTGTACTGAAAGAACCTGAGTCAGAGCACTCAGACTTGAAAGGTTTTACTCTGAGCACCTGGGAGCTAGCCTAGCACTAAAAGAATGAGATTCCTTCCATCTCAAGGAAGGAGCAATAGGATGGGGCTGGTGGATGGGGTTGTATAGCTTAGAGGATTAAGCGCTCACTTTGTAGACCCAGGGACCAAGGATCGAATCCTGGCCCTGGCTCGTGTGGACCCATGTGCTGAACCGGGGTGTGCTTCCCACATAGGAGGCCCGGGTTCAGCCCCTGGCTCAAGGGGGCATGCCTTCCATGCGGGCAGTCCCCGGCCAGGTTCCTGCCCTGTGTGGCCCCTGCCCACCTGTGTGGAATGAAACCATGTTCGAAACCATGTTCAAAACCGATGTTGTACAACTATGGAGACTGCTCTGGGCCCTCCCCCTTCTCTCTGTCTGTCTCTGTATCTCTCTGTCAAAAATAATAAAATAAAATTTAAAATAGATGGGGCTGGGGCTGACAGAAATGGGGTTACAGGGGCCCCTGCTCCGACATGACTGCAAGACGTGTCAAAGAGGAGGCAGCTCCATCCGGGATTTCATGCCTCTTCTGCCTTTAGCATCCAAGGTCATATTGAACGTTTCTTTAAAAGAAAGGCTCATTTGATCTCCCAATCCACCCAGTGACATTGAATAGGAATAGGACAAAAGCCTTTGATGAGTTTCTAACTGCAGCGATGACATATTAACAATTCCTATCAGTCAGGTGGGCAGGCTTGAGGACCACTAACAGCAATGAACATTCCAATCCTGTGCTGGCACTGTTAATGGCAAATAATTCCAGCCTCTGAGATGTCTGCTAATTAGAAGAGAACGGCTTTCAATTTCCATTGCTCCTTTGACTCACACATGCCACATAAATAAAATGTTGGAAAAAAATCAAAGCTGAAACCCCTATCCTGGAACAATATTTAGAAACCTCTGGGAAGAAAGGAGATAAAAAAGGAAGCTTGATACTGGTCCAAGAATCTTCCCTTTGGAAGTATATAATAGGTCTAGAGGTTTCTCCATTGCCCTCCAACTACTCCCAGAGCGCTGCATAATTGTTGGCCAGAAATTAAATGGCAAAGTGAGCCAGCTTGAATCTTGCCCTTTATCCTCTTACCCACCTCACCCTGACCTCTACCCACAAATTCTCTCAGACTTTTTGAAATAGGAGGTTGAAGAAGAGAAGCGAGGAGCAGAGAGGATTATGGGAGATGACAGGCAAATATTCTAAACCAGTGGTTCTCAAACTTGACGGCACATTGGAGTCACCTGGAACTCTTAAAAATACTGATGTCTGAGTCCTATCCCCAAAGATTCTGATTTCAATCGTATGGGGTGTGGCCTGGACATCAGGATTTTATAAAGCTCCCTGGGGCACACAGCCAAGGTTGAGAACCATTATTTTAAGCTGTTTGCATCTCACCCAGAATAGAGAAGGGGGAAATAAATTTGTGATCACCTCTTACTTGGCAAGACTTCTTAACGGTAGTGTTTCTTAATCCCGGCTGAATATCAGAAGTCACTAGGGAGCTTTTAAAACATCCAGTGCCAGGTCCCCACTGCAGGTGGAATTAACTCAAGATCCCTGAGAATGATTGTGAGAAGTGGCACTTTTAAACATTGATTGTCGTATGAGCTAGGGTCAATAGCTACACTAACGCACGGTTCTTATACCTTTAGTGTACATAGGAATCATGTAGTGAGATTATTTTTAGAAAGAGCAAAATTTTTTATCCTTTCATTCTGTTCCCTGAGAATAGGACTGAGAACCTTATTTTTAAAAGACCGTGCAGGTCATTTTGACAAAGATGATCATGAAGACTACTCTCATCTATTGTTCTGATTGCTTTCTTGTTCTCAGCAAGATGTGCTTTGCCCATCATAAATGTAACTGCCCTCTGGTCTTTGGTGGTTCTTGGTGGAGGTGGGGCACATTTAGAAAGATCTAAGCTTGTCTCTAATGATCATAATTGGAGATACAATATCTGTTTAGTGAACAAAGGCCAGGGTTGCCGAACAGCCAGTATGGCAACAAAGAACTATCCTTTCCAAAATATCAATAGTGCTTCCAGCGAGAGATACAGAAACATGGAAATGTTTAAATGGTGTATGATCTGAAGTATCAAGGTATAGACATCAGCATCAGGTAAGCACCAAGGTCAGTAGCCAGGGGAGGTGAAGAAAGGTCTTAAAATTCAGGAAACTGAGAAATGTGATAAAGCTTCCTGTTTAGATGTCTATATTTCTTTTCCTTTCTCTCCAAGGGGTCAACTGTAACTCCCTCACTCTCTTCACACACACACACCTCCGCCCCCCCCAACCTGGCCCCAGTCTCTATTAGGGACTCAGAGAAGACCCAATAATCCTATATTTATTTTTGGTAAAGTCACAACACAAGGCATCCTGCCACTGGCCCCCAGACTCGGTCATTCCTAGCCAGATGACCTTGGGAGAGTCACTTTATCAAACAGGACCTAGAGCAGGGGTGGCAAACCTTTTGGCGATTGAGTGCCAAAGTTTATGAAATAAGAGTATACTTGCTCGACTCGCGTGCCAACCCATCGAGTGAGATAGAGATATCGATTATTTTTATGTCTATAAGAGCATAAACAATCACTTTTGAAATGGCATTCACAGCTCCGCGTGCCGAAATAATTGCTCCGCGTGCCACTTTGGGCACGCATGCCATAGGTTCGCCATCTCCGCCCTAGAGTCTCTATTTATACCATGGGCAGGTGTAGCTGGGTTGTTTCTGCAGCCCCTTTTATCATATTTATGACATTCTGTGATTCTATTCCAGGTTAGGAATGCTTAGTTTCAGTAGGAAACTGCCCCCAATCATTGTTCCTATTTATTCAGTTGATGCTTGAAATACTTATACTGGAGCCAACCTTTCAGTCTACAATGAGAGAGTAGGCTTAAACTAAATTGTATTGAAAGAAGCAAATATTAATACATTAACTTGAATTTCTTCTCAGACTTAACAACTGTCACATGAATCTTACTTAGGAGCAGAGTTTGATTCAGTGACATATATTCACTTTTTTTTTTCATTAAGAAGCATAAACTATGTTCTCTTTGTCCCTGATCAAGGTTTCTTTTGATATTTGGGGGCCCAATAACTTTTTGTGGTGGGGTCTCTCTTGTGCATTATAGCTTGTTTAGCAATATCCCTGGCCTCTACTCACTGGCTGTTGGTCGCACCTCCTACCCAGTTATGACAACCCCGAATACCTCCAGACATTGCCAAATATCCCCTGGGGAGAAAAATTACATCTATCTGAGAAGCACAGTCTTAGATGTTGGTATGAAATGAATATGATCTATCCCTGCTCTGAAGTATCTCATAGTCCAGATGTGAGGGGAGACCCACTGAACAGCTAGTTATGGTACCTCACGGGGGTGCCATGATGGAGGGATGCAGGGCATTTGGGGAACAGAAAGAGTATTCAGCCAGGGAACAGTCTCCTGGGATGAGCCATCATGACTGAGTAGGAGTTGGCCATCTGAAGCAGACGAGGGGCATTGGAGCACAGGTGATAGCAGAAGCGAAGCCACAAACAGCTTTGTATGGGTGAGGGCTCATTTGCAAAGCAGTGGACAGGCAGAGGTGAGGCTGAAGAGGCAGGCAGGGCTTTGCAAGCCTCCCTAGATGTTCTTTTCTAGGAAACAGGGGGCAGAGGGAGGACTGGGGCAGGGCGAATCATGGTCAGATTTGCACTCTAAAGAGGTCCGCTGCAGTGCTGGGGAAAGGCTAGATCACAGCAGACAGGTTCAGAAACTGTTGAAATAGGTAATCCAAGTAGTAGAAGGTGATGGCCTGAGCCCAGGTGGGGGAGGAGGACTGCAGGGGACAGGGAAGTAGGTGCTGAGGAGGCTCCATCCCAGGAACAGCAAGGGAGGCAGGAAGAGACTAACAATAAGTAGAGGAAAATATTTCCTTAATGTTGTGTTTAAAATTCCACAAAATTAGAGCTGTAAGGGATCTTGGTGATCACCTAATGCATCTTCATTTTTATTATTATTATTTTTTTAATAGCTGAAACCCAGAGAGGTAAAAGCCAACTCTAGAACCCAGGCATGCTAATTTTCAAATGAGGGTCTGCCCAGTGTCCGATGGAATGGTGCTTCCAATGGGAAAAGCACAGTCCTTCTCATGAAACAGGAATACTCTGGCAGAAAGGACACCACACTGTGGCTGGGTGGCTTTTGTTAAACCTTTTGCAATCACTCAGCCCTTAGTTGGATTTTGTGCTTCTTGGTGATGCTTGCCATGAAGATTTTTAAAGCAAATATCTCATGTCTACCTGACAATTGTTTCAAAGTTGAGAGAGGGTAGAGCTTGAGGGAGTTCAAGCTCATCCCTAAAGCAAACAGCTTGAAAACACAGCGTCTCTGCTAAATACTCATGAGGCTAGCACCGGATGAAGTTCTGTTTCATAATATATCCATGTTTGTTTACTACAGAAAGATGCACTGCACTTATCTTGTAGGCTTGAGTTCCCTCTGGCTGAGAACTTCCCAAGGTGAGTGAATTCCAGTTTAAGATGTGTAGCTTTAGGGTCAGTAAAAACCTATCTCTCTCTTCTAAAAATATCTTCAATACAGATTTTTATAGAAACAAAGTAGATGGAATTATTTTAGGAACTACTCCATCATTCCTTCAACTAAAGATGGTCTGCAAAGTTCATGACTAGAACTTTCTAAAGAATAGACTTTATAGAAGCCGGGATGGCTCAGCAGGTTAAGCACTCCCTTTGCAGCCCAGGAGACTGAGGATCGAATCCCTGCCCTAGCCCATGTGGATTTATATGCTGAACTGGGGTGTGCTTCCCATATAGGAGCCCCCCCAGTTCAGTTCTTGCCCCCAGGCTTGGCCCCTGGCTTGAGGGGGTGAGCCTCCCATGTGGGAGACCCCCAGCTCAGTTGCCGCCCACTGTGGCCCCTGCCCACCTGTGTGGAATGAAACCATGTCGAAAATTGATGATGTACAACTATGGAGACTGCTCTGAGCCCTCTCCCTTCTCTCTGTCTCTCTCTGTTTCTGTATTTCTCTTTGTCTCTGTCAAAAACAATAAAAAAAATCTTTAAAAAAAGAATAGACTTTAGTGAATTGTGAGATATGAGCTAACATACCATAGAGATTCTAACAAAATACCCGTAACATGGAAGGCTTGTGTTTTATAGGTGTAAGTGTGAAAAATACACTCTTAGTTTTCAGTATCCTGAATGCCACAAGTGGAAACTCAGATGACTTAAGCCCTATTTAATAGCCAAAGTTTTATGCCAATAGCCCAAGGTTGTGTCTCCTCAAGCCATTGAGAAGAGATGGAGAGTCAAAGTTCAGCAAGGCAAAAAGGGCAAGAGAAACATGCTTAGGAAAGAGCATTATATGAAGTCATGTTTCACTGACATATTCTTTATCTCTGCAAGGGATCTTTTACAACAGCAGTTTCCTAATATGAGGAGTCCCCTGGCATTTTCAGTATACAGAGCTGGATGTATAATTTGGTGGCTCAAGGGGAAAGCTGGATATTAGGTCATTCATATTAAATCATTACATAAAATTTTCAGCAGAAATCCACCCAACTGTTATTTCTCTTGGTAGGCACAGATGAGAAACTGCCCTCAAATTTAGGAGGTCATTCTTCATTTTGTTTTGTTTTTTATTTTTTAAGTTTATCAGAGATGGAGCTTTTCAACCCGTATTCCTAATTTCCCATGTCTTTCTTCTAAGTACTCCCTGAGACTGCCTCAACAGTCCCAGGATGAACCCAAGAAACCCTGTGGGCAATCTCATCAAATGTGTCTTCAAATAATTTGTTCCGGAACATGTAGTCTACTTTCAATATCTGTGCCTTGATTTAAACAATCGGGGGAGTATTCAGTGAATGCTTTTGAGTCCACCACTACACCCTCTTTGAGTCCACAAGAGACTAAATTGGATTCAAAACCATAAACCAACAGGGAATCCTACGGTATTTACATTACACCTCATGCCCAAGGCCAACTAAGTTTTAGTAAAAGTAGCTCAGAGGTGATGTCCTATTTCAGGTAAGGTTTAGGGAATGGGGTCCTTCAGCCCAGACAAACTCCCAACATAAGTAGTGCATTACATTCTATACTTACTCCCTTAGTTCATTGCAATTTTGCAACAATATAAATGTTTGGGACTCAGCCACCTCATGAGTTGCAAGACCACGAGACTTGGTCAAAGTCACAGCTAGAGTTTCTCTTTTACAGTATTCTTTAGAGACAGATCATTTAGCAAAACACAGGATGTTTTTTTCAACAAGGTCACTTCTAAGAAAGGGCTAGTCTTCATAGCAAGTATTTCATTTGCTTCACTGCCAATAAAATGGAGTTGGAGTGAGCAGCATTTGGCAGCCTCATTTTCAGTCTTACTAAAATCCTTATACGTATGCTTGTTTTCCCCTCCGGAACGATTTTTCTGGTCTACCCCCCATCCTCTGAGAAAAGTGACCAAAAACAAACAAAGCTGGAATGACTCCCCAACCCAATTCCCTTTCTGAGCCTCTGCTTTAGACACTAGACCCCTTTCAGGGTCTGGTCTGCTCTTTGAACAATGAAGCTCCATATCACAATAGGCATGTTTGTCTTGAGGCCTCCTAACCTCTTTCTGGAGTTAATAGACTATAAAGCATCATTGGATTTATTGCTTGATTTGGCTTGGTCAGCGCAATCATTCTCTGCCAAGGGAAATATCAGCAGGGGATAGAAACTAGTAAGAGAACCAAACAAACTCAAGTTTACTACTTACTAAACAGGAAAGCAAACCTGCCATCTGTGTCCACATGTCCCTTGCAAGGTGGCTTCTCGGAAGAAAGTTTTCTTGACTTTGAGTTGGCGATTCCAGATGCTTGGCAGAGGTTTCTGTAGCTTCCTTTGTGAGTACAAGGTCTGTGAAATCTTGCAGAATTAGAAGTTACCCTCTGAATAACCTACACAACTGTCTCCAACTCTCGGTATTTTAGGAGGCATTTATTATAATTAATTCCCCATTCCCTCTTTTTTCTTCCTGTGAAATTTCATGACGTGGCTGGCTCGGCTCCACTCACTAATATATTCCCTTCCTCTCAGACTCTTTGGCCCGAAGTTTTCTTTATCAGTTGTG
This sequence comes from Craseonycteris thonglongyai, assembly GCA_004027555.1. Lineage (NCBI taxonomy): Eukaryota > Metazoa > Chordata > Mammalia > Chiroptera > Craseonycteridae > Craseonycteris > Craseonycteris thonglongyai. The sequence continues at coordinate 21,105 of PVKE010018649.1, forward strand.
AGCTCCTGGGGCCAGCTGCTGCCTCTGAAGCTGGTGTGTCCACTTTTCTCCCACTCCTGAACTTTGCTTCACTTGGCTTCATTTTCTTAATACATTTTTATCTGAGATGGAATGAGCGAGCTAGAAGGGTAAGAACTGTTTTCCCAAAACTGTGCCCATCTCTGAAAAATGAACTGGAAACTTGACCAATTCTGAGTTCCTTAGACCTAAAAGCAAATATATCCCTGAATAATAATAAACCAAGCAAAATATATGATTCCAAGGATGCTGAATTAAGTAAATAATTGTCTCCATTTGCCATTTTATTCTTGCCTATAATGACAAAGAAAGAATTCTCCAATGGGTCCTCTAATTGAACTCTTTTACCCAGAAACTTTGTTCAAAGTTGGGATGGGAGGTGGAAGGCCAGAGGCATTCCCATGGTGAAACCCAAAAGGGTTCATGGAAAAGCACTGTGTGATTTTCTTCTTGATGAGGATCCTATAACAACTTCTCACATAAACAGGAGTCCACTGATCCTCTGTCCATCCAGTTTCTGCTATTTCTTTGAGATCCAGAAGCTTCCATTCCTCAAGAAATGGCAAAAGCATATGCTTGTGGGCTATGGTCTACATGACGGTGCCGTACTTTCTCCACTTTGGCAGAATACCTGAATTAAGCTTGAATCTCTGAGCAAGCCAGATTCCTGTGAACTATTTAGTGTGTTATTGGTGCTCATGGCTTCCTTCTGGTAGAACTTCATGGAGTTCTTAACATTAAAGACTCTGCTGCTGGGGAAGCTGGGATGGTGTGGGTTAAGTGCTCACTTTGCAACCTTGGAGACTGAGGATTAAATCCTGGCTCCATCCTGTGCGGACCCATATGCTGAATTGGGGTGTGCTTCCCATGCAGGAGGCCCCCAGCCCAGTTCCCACTCTGCTCAGCCCTGCCCACCTGTGTGAAATAAAACCATCTTGAAAACTGATGATGTACAACTATGGAGACTGCTCTGGGCCCTCCCCCTTATCTCTGTTTCTCTCTGTGTCTGTCTCTCATTGTCTCTGTCAAAAACAATAAAATAAATCTTAAAAAACAGAACAAAGCTCTGCTGCTCTCTTGGGGCCATCACTCCTCAGATGCTGAGGGATGTGGCATTATGTTTCTCCTTCTACTGCCACTCACATGTGCTGCCTTCCCCTACTGAGAGTCCAACTTCTCAGGGCCATTCATCCTTGTAGCTCTGGTATCCACCTAGTAGGGTGCATTGCTCTTACTACATCCTCAGTAAGTGGTTTTAAATGGAACTCAGTAAATGGCTACTTTTGGTCTCTGAACAGCCAACACACAAAAAAGAAAAACACATAAGCATGATTTATTCTCCTTCCATCTTATTCATTTTAGTTCCCTCTCAATTCCTTGCTATCATTCCCAAGTTTCCAGGACTTCCTTATAGTTTCCTTCTGGATCTTGCCTGGGCTCTAGAGTCTTGTCTCCCCTTCCACTCCACAGTACATCACCAGTGAGCTGTTTTCCACAGACCTAAGTTACTAATGGCTCATAATGGTTAATTTTATCAAAGCAGTTCCATTTTACCTGTTGCCTGTGCATGTGGACAAAACTCATGGGAAAAGTTTAGGCACCACCAGAAGCAACTGAGAGAGTTACTCTTGACCAATGTTATCACCAATGATAGCGCTATTATTTCTCAGAAGTTTATTTCCTCAGTGTGTACACAACTGGCTGACTCAATGCACTCTGATATCTGAAGACAAGTATTCCAGGAGCTCTGTTTATTTAGATCAAACTTGCCCACACAGTGGCTCCCATCAACAAAGCCAGTCAAACCAGTAAGCTGAAGAAACTGACTGGGCATTAGTAGCTGTAAAGCAAACTGCATAGTCGATGATGAGCCAGTCAGGATCAAGCCAAGATCAGGGGCCCAGGATGTGCGCACAGAGGAGGCCACTCCCTTTTCCTGAGAACTTTCTCTTCATTCAGCTTCAGGCACCACATTTATGATCCCCTTTTTCCCCTCTGCGCCTTCCCTCATGTCTCTGTGAAGAACGTTCTCATCCTGACAGTCTGTATAATTTTCCTAGGGCTGCCATTAACCAATGACTACAACCCAGTTGCTTAAATCAATGAAAATGTATTTTCTCACAGTTCTGGAAGCCAGAATTCCCACATCACGGTGCTAGCAGGGCTGGTTTCTTTGGGAGGTCCTGAATAAGAACCCATCTCATACATTTCTCCCAGCGTCTTGGTGACTGCAATCTGTGATGTTCCTTCACTTGGGGCTGCGTAACTCCAATCTGCACTTTTTGTGAGTTTAGGCCACTGCTGTGCACGCTTTCACTGTGGGAATGCACTCTCTTTAAAGCTTAGCATGAGTCTGGGCTGCAGGGATCATGGCATCCTCCTCTGGGTCTTAAGTGCCTCTAGGAAAGTGCTTGAGTTGCCCCCAATAGATGAATGCTGGTTGATAAGATAAGTGTTGATTGGTTCTGTCTAGGTGATGCAGGTCAGCCATGCCAAGTTCACACTTGACCAGGCACTTCCCTCTCAGTGGCCAGAACCAAAGCATCATGAGGCAATGGTACCATAAGCATTCAGGGGGCTAGGCCAGCTCGCACTGCCTCTTGAGGGCCAACAGTGCACATCTCTTCTAAACTCTACTCTCAGTGACATCTCATTAATGGCTTGAAATCAGCCTTGGTGGGAACATTTTCAACATGGAAGTTGACACATTCTACAAATCAGGACTCTCCCCACCTGGGAGAGTCAGTGGTTAAACATTTACAGGCACATCACTGTTATGTTGCTAAATCCAGTAGTCAATTCTCAGGCCTCTTTTTACCTCACTTCTAGACATGATGACACAGTTAATAAGGGGGCGGCGGTGGCGGTGGTGGTGGTGGGGGGTGGCACACTGTCTTCGCTCAGAGAGTTCCTTCTCAATCTGCTTTCTCATACCTTGTCTTTTCTCTGATCTTTTACCATGGAGTACCCCAGAATTTCTATGTTGGACCTCTTCTCTTTCCATCCCAACATACACTCATTTCTTGGTGGTCTCATTCCCCAGTTTTGTGTCTCTAAATGCCATCTATATGCTGAGGACTTCAATATGTATTATCAGTTGGGACTTCTCTGAATTCTAGCCCTGCATATTTTAGTTGCCTGTATCTGTATTTGGAAATCTAATAGACATCTCAACTTAAAATGTATAGATATTGCCTCCAAAACATGCTCCATCTGTAGTTTTTTGTTCCATCTCAGTTAATGGCAACTTCCTCCTTACAGTTGCTTAGGCCACAAACCCTAAGGTCATATTTGACCTCACTATTTCTTTCAAAACCTCACTTCTAATCCTTTAACAAATCCTGTTGGCTCTGCCTTCAGAACATATCCAGAATATGACCAGCTCTCATAACTGACCATAACCACTTTCTAAGTCTAGATTTTTGCAACATTTTTCTAATTATTCTTTCATTTCCACCTTGTTGGCTTAATTTCTCACTTACAGTGAAGCTCTAATCATTATAACGGGCTACCAGGCCCCATTGAGCTGACCTTTCTTACCTTCTAATGACTCCACTCCAGGCACATGAACCCTCCTGGTTTCTACATTATGTCAGGTATGCTCCCACCTTAGACTTGTATCTGCTTTCTGTTTTCTTTCCCTGAATGTCACTGTGATTATTATAATACCATGTGATTAGCCTTCAAGAGCAGCAACCCAACTGCAGCTTGACATGTCCCCTCATCGATCAACTCCCCTTCATAAACAATCTCACTGTACTGGTACAAGGACACAGGGTTTCTCAGGCAAAGACTTTCTGGGAAATTCCCAGAGCAATGAGTCCAGCTGCGGAAAACTCCAGGCCGCAGCCACCTGGCGCTGGTTCTGGGTCAGTGTGGAAAGTTGTGTGTGGGACAGAGGCCTGCACCGATCTGGGAGGGCTTGCTGGTTGTACAGGCCTTTGGAAAGGCTGCGGCAGGCCACCGCTTACCCGGAGGTGAGTCCAGGGAGTCGAGGTCCTTTCCTGGCATCTCAGAGGCTCAGCTTATACCTGCGCACCAGCCCATCAAATCAACTCTGGAGCTGAGAGGCTCAAGGGTGGTCTTTGGGAGCAGGAAGTGACCAGCACCTAGGCCAGGCCTCTATCTTCATAGCCTAGTCTACTTTAGGCAGGTATGCCAATTTTCATCATTATTATTATTGTTATTATTATTTGGTCATTTACCTTGGATGTGACATATTACTATTAAGCCAAAGACCTTCTAAAGCATGTATGTGCCAGGTCATTTTTTAGTATTTTTTTAAATTTTCTTTTCTATAACTTTTAAGCATGGCTTGGATGCAAGACAAGAGGGTCCACTCTGCGGTATCAAAGGTGGGTGAGAGAAGAGGGTGGAATCCAGCACGAGACTGAAAATCACCGTGGCTTCTGACTCCAGAGGGGCAGCTGGGGGTGGCTCCGAAGGAGAAGGCAATCTGTTCTGCTTGAGCAGCAGACCGGAGTCCATGTGCTTCTCCTCCATTTCAGAGGTAGCACAGGCTGCTGACGGGCTGGGATAGGGAACAAGGGAAGAAGACAGACCCCTGAAAGGCAAGGCAAAAGAGTCTCTAGCCATTAGACTGAGAATCAGGACAGGGACCCCATCCTCAGGGGGATGGGGAATTGTTAGGGTTAATGGGTCAGAACAAAAGAATAGACAGCAAGGCAGAAATTAACATGGGTTTGGGGAATGAAAAAGAATAACAATGGTTCGTTTAACATGGATTTAACAGTAAGCAATGATTTTTTTTTATAATCCAGATGAAGAATATTTCCTTTGGTGTCTCCCATGTCTACTCTTAGAGATCCCATTTAGCTCCCCATTCAACCCTTATCTCACCTCCTCTTCTTCTTCCCTCTCTCCCAATCTCTTCTCTCCCTCTCTCTCTCCCTTCCTTCCTTTTTCAAATATTTACTGAACACCCACCATGTGCTGAGGGTTCAATAGAAAGTTTCTTCTCTCATCAATCTTATATTCTAAGCAGGCAAACCATACTAAAAACAAACATGTAACTGTTAAACATATTATGTGATTAAAACAGGAAAGTGCCATGAAGGGAAACAAAATAGGATAAAGATATACACAGGGTGGCCATGAAAGATGTCAGCCAAGATGACATTTGAGCAGAGCCCTGGATGAATTGAGGGAACAAGCCATAGAGATACGTGGACCAAGACCAGGATGGACAAAGGCCATGAGCTAGGAGCATGTTTGACTATTTGAGAATCAGCAAGGGGGACTGTATAGCTACAGCCAAGTCAGGAAGAGAAGCGAGTGGGAAGAGCTGAAGTCAGAGGTAACTAAAGGCCATATCCTGTGCCAATAGCTAGCTGTATCTCATTCAGCTTCGGGATTGTCTTCCCAGGGTAAATTTTCTTAGTGGCTTCTCAAATACTGAAGAAGCAGTATACCTTCAGTGAATGATTGTGGAGTGTCTTTTCAACGTCTGGGGGTGAAATGCTTCATACCCCACCACTAATGTCTGCCTTGCACAGCCTTACTTCTCTTCTCTTCTCCAAAAGTTGTTTTCAGATTGAAGATGTGGGGGTGGCCGGGGCAGAAGGGACTTCCTGTGGCAGGAACAGAAAACATCAGACTATTTTCTGGCAAAGGGCTTCCTCCCACCCAACGGATGTTTCCAGGGAGGGCCGCAAGGAATCCTGGAAATAAGTGAAATGGAAAATGTGTCTTAGGCCTCGTTTCCCCTACCCTCCTAGTGATGGGTCTCATCTGCTAGTAGCTCAAAGCCTCTCAGGCATCAACAGGTTCTTCTTCCCAAAACAAGGTTAAGCCTCAGGATTCTGCAAACCTCAAAAAGAATATGCTCACAGACTTGGTAAACTCGTGGTTCCAACTTGCCTTCTGGAACTTTGACATTACATCGATGAACTTGAATAGCCAAAAGCTTTTCAGCTACATTTTCATGTTGAAATGAATTATTGACCACTTTGTTTTCCTACCGAGAACTGGGAAACCAAATGGCATTTTAAAAAATATGCATTTAACATTTGGAAGAGAGAAAATTTCTAGTTCCCAATAGCAAGTCATAGGCAGTATTTAGTCAAAAAAGGGATAGAGTTCATGCTTTTTTTTCCCTTTATTTTTTTTTAAAGGACCAAATGCTTTACTGAAAGTTCTATTATAGTGAGAAATAAAGGTCCTTGTGAGAGGTAGGATCAATTTATATGAGTACCTTGCTTGAAACTTCTTATGCTGGAGGTGAAGCATTAGAAAGCAGGTGAAAACTGATGTCAGAGCAGTTTTGATGGCTTCGCATGTCTCACAGGTAGAAAGAACAAGAGATCCACCAGTCCCCCCAGTAGGCATTTTTCTTTTTAAGATTTATTTTTATTGTTTTTGACAGAGAGAGAGATACAGAGACAGAGACAGAGAGAAGGGGGAGGGCCCAGAACAGTCTCCATAGTTGCACATCATTGGTTTTCCCACATAGTTTCATTCCACAGGTGGGCGGGGCTGCACAGGGCAGGAACTGGGCCGGGGTCTCACCCTGGTGAGAACTGAACTGGGGGCACTCCCCAGTTCAGCATATGGGTCCCCATGGGCCGGGGCTGGGATTTGATCCTCAGTCCCCGGGGCTGCAAAGCGAGAGCCCAACCCACTGAGCCATCCTGGCTTCCCCAGTAGGCATTTTTTGATGATGGTTTGCTGTCTATCTTCCTGGGGCCAAAGTATCAGTTTTAATATTGTAGTTTCATTTTAAGGAGAAAGCAAAGAATTCTTCTTAAAGCTTAATTTAAGGGATGAATTTATCTTGTTTCTGTATTACTGGATTTTCTTACTGTGTTACCATCTCTTCAGCACCCTCTTCTGCTTAGATCATTTGCTAGAATGGTAGAGATGATTATAGAAGAGCATTTTTTATTCATTTTTTACTCATGTAATAAATATTTATTGAACACATGCACTGTGCTAGATGCTGGAAATATAAAAGTGAGCAAAAGCAGACACAATTTTTTATTTCATGGAGCTTAAAATTCAGCAGAGATGTCATACAGGAATGAAATAATCATGAAAACTAACATAAAAATTACAACAGTAGTTAGCACTGCAAATCAGAGCTACATTGTGCCAATGAGAACACAGAAGAGTGATATTTTATTAGGTCTATTGATCCAGGGAAGGCTTCCTCCAGAAAAGCACAATTGGTTTCAGATCTGTAAGAGGAGTTAGCCAGATGGTGAGGAGAGGAAAGAACATTTGATACAGATGGAAGAGCAGATAGAGGAGGATGAAAGTTAAAGGGCTGAGACAGGACCAGCAGAGTGGGCACTGCAAAAGAAAAGATCAGTGAACTTGAAGACACAGCGATAGGAAGTGTCCAAACTGAAGCACAGAGAGAAAAAGGCTGAAAAAAGTTGAAAGAACAGATCTTCTGTCATGTGTGAAACATTACTAGGTGCCAAACTGTGCTTGTAATTGGACTCCAAGAAAAAGGGGAGAGAGAGAGATTGAGATATAAAATCTTGAAGAAATAATAGTTAAAAAATTTTTTTTTCCCAAATCTGATTAAAAGTATCAACACAGAGATTCAAGAGGGTCATAGATGACCAAAATGGGGAAAGGGGCAGAGGGGAGGGAAACAGCCAGAGTTAGCCACATCTAGAAATATCATAATCAGATTGTTGACAAGTGAGGACAAAAAGAAAATTTTGAAAACAACCAGAGAATAAGGCAGATAGGGGAGGCAGGAAGGGACATCAAATGTATGGTGATGGAAAGAGATCTGACTCCAGGTAGTGAGCACATAATGCAATACAGAGATGATATAATGTAGAATTGCATACCTAGAACCTGTGTAATTTTTATCAACCAGTGTCACCCCAATAAATTAAACAATTAATTTTTAAAAAGGCACATTAAGCACAGAGGTACAGAGATAAGACTAACTTCAGACTTTTCAACAGAAACAATGCAAGCTGAAGACAGCTATACCATTTTTTTTTATATCTTTTTATATTTATAGAGAGTAATTATTTTATCTTCAGTGCATATTTATTTCTATTTTACTTTTGACAGATAGAGAGAGAGAGACAGAGACAGAGACAGCTAGAGAACCGAACTGTGGGAACTCCCCAGTTCAGCATGTGGGTCCTGCCTGGGCCGGAGCCGGGATTCGATCCTCGGTCCTCGGGG
>PVKE010018650.1:0-29296 GCA_004027555.1 Craseonycteris thonglongyai
CTCTCTCTCTCTCTCTCTCTCTCTCTCTCTCTCTCTCTCTCTCTCTCTCTGTCACATACCTTATCTCAAACAATAAAATGAATCTTAAACAAAAACAAATATGAAGACAGATAGGTTAAAAGAAAACAGGTGGAAAATATATATAGCATACTAATCAAAAGAAAACAGGAGTGACTATATTAATATTTGGCAAACTAAATTGCACATAAAACATATTACTAAGTATAAAAAGATTATTTCATAATGACAAAGAGTCAACTCATTAAAAGTTCAGACAGTTATGAGAATTTATGACTAAGCTTTACCATACATGAAGCAAAAACAGATAAAAGTACAGGACAAAATAGACACATTCACAATTATAGTCAGATATTTGGGTACTGTACCTCAATAACTGATATAGAAAAAGTCAGTAAGGATATAGAAGGTTTGAATTGCATTGTCATTTGACTTAACCTAGTTATTTGTAAAGCACTCCACTGAACGAAAGCAAATTCACATCTTTTTCAAGTTTACATCAAATAGACCATAAACAAGCTTCAATATATTTACAATAATTTAAGTCATACAAAGTATGTGCTCTGCCCACAGTAGAATCATAATTTATCAAATACAGAAGGATCTCTGGAAAGTCCTCAAATATTTGGAAACTAACATATTCATGTAGTGCATGAGCCAAAGGAGACATAAGAAAGTATTATATAATTAGTGAAAATAAAGATGGAATATAAAATGTGTGAGATGTCATTAAAGCAGTGGTGAGATAATTAAAGCACTAAATACTTACATTAGAGAAGAAGAAACATCTCAAATCAACAACTTCAGCTTGCATCTTAAAAAAAAAAGAAAAGAGAAGGAAAACCTAGAGGTGGTGAGTACACAATGCAACACATGGACTATGTGTTGTAGAAGTGTAATCCTGGAACCTGTGTAATGTCACCCCAATCAATTTCCCAAAAAGAAAACCTAGAAAAAAAAGAGCAAATAAAATGCAAATTAAATAGAAGAAAAGACACAACATTGATCAGAGTAGAAATCAGTGAGAGAAAACATGAAAACAAAGAAAATCAAGGCAAGCAAAAGCTGTTTTTTAGATCAATAAAATTGATGTGACTGATTAGAAAAAAGAGGAAATAAAACAAATTTTTATTTTATTTGTATATCAGAAATGAAGGTATATGAAAATACTACAATTGCTATAGATATTAAATAGGCAATGGGAGAAATTATAAACAGTTTCATGCTAATGAATTTGACACTTAAATGAAATGGAAAAATGTTTTGAAAAACACAAGTTACCAAATTTGTTCATGAAAAAAATAGATAACAAATATGTCAGTATCTATAATATAAATTAAATGTGTCGTTAAGTACCTTACACAGAGAAAACTCCAGGGTCAGATAGTTCACTGTTGAATTCTACCAAAACTTAATTAAAAAAAATACTGATCCTATTCAGTCAGATTCTTTCAGAATATTTAAAAGAAGGCAATACTTTCTAACTCTTTCTATGGAAACAGTGTTACTCTCACAGAAAAGCTAGAACAAAACTTTACAAGGAAAGGAAACTATAAACTAATATCCCCCATGAATGTAAATGTGAAAATCCTTTAAAAGTTTTAAAAAATTTTATTTAGTCATATTGTTTATAAAAATGAGACTGTGTCATTACCAAATGGCGTTTACCTCACGAGTGCAAAATTAGTTTAACTTTTTAAAACTGATCACTGTAATTCACCATTGTAAGTAACCAAAAATGAAAGAAAAAATATACAACCTTCTCAGAGAACGAAAACATTTAACAAAATTTAACACCCATTCCTGATTAAAATAACAAAACAAAACGAAAACTCTCAATAATTTGGAAATGGAAGGGAACTTGCACCTGTGAAATATCTGCAACACATTTGATGGTAAGAGACTAGATGACATTTTCCTAAAATCAGGAATAAGAGAGGAATGTGCTCTTTACTTCTAGTCTGAATGGTATTGGAGGTTCTAGACAGTGCAGTTAGGCAAAAAAAATTTTTTTTTTTTTAATTAAAAAAGAAAAGATAAATGCCATTCTGATTGGGAAAGAAAAAGTGAAATGATTTTATTTGCAGACAAAATTATTGTCTATGTGGAAAACCTGATACGATATACCAAAAAAAGCTATTAGAATGAGTTTAGCAAAGTTTCACAATTCAAGTTAATGTACAAAATTTACTTATATTTCTATACACTAGCAGTTAACAATTGGTAATTAAAACTAAAAAGTATTACTGTTAAAATAGCATCAAAATATATAGTATTAAAGATAAATTTGACAAAGTATATGTAAAACCTACATACTTTATAATGACAAGATATGGTGAGAAAAAAAATAAGGATGATCTAAGGAAGTAAAGAGATATGATATTTTCACAGGTTGGAAGACTCACTGTAATTAAAGTTTCATTTCTTCCAAATTTGATCTAGATTCTATGAAATTCCAATTATAATTTTGGCAGTTTTTTTTTTTTGTTGTTAAAGTAACAAACAGATTGTACAAATTAAAGGGAAATGCAAAGGACCTTGAATAGTCAAAACAAATGTGAGAACAAAAGACAAAGTTGGAGGACTAACACTACTTGATTTCAAGACCAATTTCAAAGCTATAGTAATCAAAAAAGGTATAAAAATAGTGTAAAGATAGACATATGGATGAATATAATACAAGAGAGAGACCATATAAAAAAACAACTTTTTCTGAAAAAGGTACAAAGTCAACTGAGAAAGTATAATTTCTACAAATGGTACTGAAACACCTGAATATCTATATACAAAATAAATGAATAAATAAATAGACACTGTTAAAAAATAATGAAAAGGTGAGCAACAGATTATATTCTGAATAAAATTAAATAATAATAAAACAAGCATTCTAATTTAAAAAGTAGCCAAAAGGGGATGCTGGAATGGCTCAGTGGGTTAAACACTTGCCTTGCAGCAATGGGGTCTAAGGATTGAGTCCTGAACCCGCCCCATGTGGACCCACCCCATGTAGACCCACTTTATGTGGACCCGCCCCTTGTGTACCCATATGCTGAACTGCAACGTGCTTTTCATGTGGGAGGCCCCCAGTTTAGTTTCCTCTGGGGCAAGCTTCACATGTGGAAGGCCCTGGGTTTGGCTTCCAGCTTGTGTGGGTGAGCCTCCCATGCAGGAGGCCCCTGGTTCAGTTCCCACCCTGTGCTACCCTTGTGTGGAATGAAACTGTTGAAACTAATGATGTACAGCTGTGGAGATAGCTCTGGGACCTCCCCCTGCTCTCTCTCTCTCTGTCAAACAATAAAATAAATCTTAAAAAATAAAAAAGATTAAAATAAAAAGTAGGCAAAAGATATTACACATTTCACCAAAGAAGACACGTTGCTAGTAAGTAAGCATATGGAAATATGCTCAGCATCATTAATTGTCAGGTATATGCACACAAAAACTCAATAATAACAATCATGTCCTATTCAAATGATTAAATTAAAAAATCAGTGACCATAGCAAGTGTTTGCAAAAATGTGGAAAAACTAGAACTCTTGTATACACTTAGTGGAAGTGGAAAACAGCATGCTAACTTCGGAAAACATTTTAGCAGTCTATTAAAATGTTAAATATACACCTATAATTTCATAGGTATTTACTCAAAAGAAATAAAAGCATTCCATACAAAAACTTGTCATGAACATTCACAGCAGCTTATTTCTATAAGGAAAATCTGGAAACTAAATGAACTGTCTATTAATAAATGACTCTACTGATACACCTAACAACATGAGTGAATCTCAAAAAAATTACTGAGTGAAAGAAACCAGAGAAAAAGGATGTACTGAATGCTTCCATTTAGAGTAGATGAAACACTAGGAAATGTAAACTAATCCATAATAACAATAAAATCAGTGGTAACCTAAGGAAGGGAGGGAAGGATTATAAAGGGATATTACAAAATTTTGATACCGATGTATATGTTCATTATGTTGATTGTGGTCAATGCTTTCATGAGTGTATATGTGTATCAGATCTTACCAAATTTTGCATTTTAAATTTAAGCAGTTTATTGTATATTAATCAAACCTAGACAAAGCTGTTAAAAGATCATTTTTATTCAAAGATTTTTCACGTGGGAAATAATATTACATATAGTAGAATACTCACAAGTGTGTGTGTGTGTCTGTATATATATATATATATATATATATATATATATATATATATATATATATATATAGAGAGAGAGAGAGAGAGAGAGAGAGAGAGAGATGTTTTAAGTTATTTTATTTCATTTATCTATCTACTGTTATTGTGCCGCTCCAGAAGGAAAGGTTTTTAAATTATCATATGCCATTCTGTTTATTAGGTCTAGATAGATGATAGATAGAGTGATGTTAGATGTTAGATGTTTGATAGATAGATAGATGATAGATACAGCTATAGATCTATATGTCTATATGTAGATTATATAAAAATAGATAGAGAGATAAAGATATATAGATTATATGTGGATATATGTTTGTGTGTATTCTCATTTAATCTTCATGATTTATTTATTTTTTAATTGTTTTTAATAGAGAGAGACAAAGAAAGACAGAGAGAAGGGGGAGAGCACAGAGCAGTCTCCATAGTTGTACATTAGTTTTCGATGTAGTTTTGTTCCACAGGTGGGCGTGGGGCTGCACAGGGCAGGAACCAGGCTAGGGGCCTCTTAGATGGGAAGCACGCCTGTGGCAGGAGCCAAACCAGGGGCCTTTCACATTGGAAGCTCGCCCCAGTGAGAACCGAACTGGGGGCACACCTCAATTCAGCATATGGGGTATGCGTGGGCTGAGGCTAGGATTCAGTTCTTGGACCCCAGGGCTGTAAGACTAGTGCTCAACTGGCTGAGCAATCCCAACATCCCTTCATTTCTTTTTAGTAAAATGAAATCAGAGATCACAAAATGTATATAAGAATTGCTCAATGTTCCAATGCAAAAAGAAAAAAAAGAGAGGGAAGGGGTGGGAAAGGACAGCATTATAGATCAGGTCTTGACCTAGCATTAGAACATACCACATTAGTAAAGGGATCGGCTCCCCAAGGATGCCAGCTTCTTGTATTTGGTTGAACCTCATTGGACTGTGAGCATCTTGAGAATGAAGGCCATGTCTCATTTATCCTTACCTCACAAGGACCTGAGGTAAAAGGGCATAATAATGTTTACTGGACAAACAGTAACAGTAGCTCTAGTGAAAAACTGTTGCATTTGATATAATTTCCATTCCTGTTTATCTTTAATTGTGCTCAAAACAATAGGAGTCCTAGGAAAGAAGATCTCTATAGTTTACACACCTGTTCCTGGGTATGTGTGCATGTGGGATGGATATCTAGCAGGGCTTTAACTACCCCAAACAATACACACACACACACAAACAACCACACACACTCACAGCCCATACCCACTCCTCCCCAAAAATCTTAGTCTGTCATAAGAAGAAAGAACAGCCAATTCAAACACAAGTATTAAACTAAGACCAGGTGGGGGTGTTTTTGTAGAGGGTTTGGAAGACAAGCACCTCTTTCTCTCCATGCCATTATTAAAACAGTCTCTTACGAGCCAGGGGAGAAAGGGCAAAGCCAAATGTGGCTGTTGTTACTAGCAATGTCGATGTCATGTTTCTTGTTCCTACAAAGTCCCGTTTCTAAAATAATAGACTTGCACTGGGTGCTGTCATGTATCTTCTCTTTCATTTCTTTTATTATTGTCTTTGTTGAGGTGACTGTGTGAATGTGAAGGAGCACATGAAGGGGGTGTGGGGGTGGTGATGAGTGCCCTGCAGGCCCCTGGTTGTCTGTCGACATAATCACACTGCAAGGCTTGAACAGAGTTTTCCTTTTTTAAATCATAAACATGAGCGACTTCACAGACTGTTTGCAATTAATAGGAGGCTTAGGGTCTTCTAACCTCTAAAAAATGCGTAGACACAAAGCCAGTCCTTGAAATAATCAAGGTATTTGTCTCAAAACCACTCATGTAAACAGCTTCAACTCTCAGTGCCAGGGACAGAGAGTCAGTTGCAGCTCAAATTGCCACATAGTGTTTCAGAAAAGCCAGGCCAGAACTACCAGGCAAGGACCTGACCTGAACAGAATGCCAGTATTCTGATTATTGCCTTAGCATTTTCATGTGCAATCTCCTTTTTAAAATCTCACTCCTTCACTAAGAAGAAGCATATTATTTAGAAATTCATGATGTGACCAAGGAGGCTTGGACACTGTAGGAGTGTATTTCCTTCTCACATAAAGACCTCACAAGGACCCGAGGCAAGTATGAAGGCTCCATTACATGGGGCCACAGGCTCCTTTTAACTTTATATTTTGTCCTCCTTAGTACATGGCTTCTATACTCAAGGTGACAAGATAGCTACCAGAGCTCCAGCTATTGTAACTGCATCCCAATTAGGAAGAATGAAAGGGTAAGATGGAGTGAAAGAACTCTTCTTCAAACCCCATTTTGTGATTTCTCTTTGTAATCTCTTAGCTGCAATCATTGCTATTTCAAATTTAAAAAATCATGTTTCCTTACCAAATAAGAGGGGATAAAGATATTGGATAGATAACCAGTAGCCTCTGGCCAGACAGGAATAATTATCCTAATAAAAAACTGAGTTTCAAAGAGATAAATGAACTAGACCAATTTCATCACACGGCCAATGAATGCTAACAGTTTTACCTGAGGAACCTCAGTGTATAGACAACTGATGTCAGAGCTTGAACCTAAGCAGGGACTGAAGGTTTCTTTGAGCCCATCTTTCACTGAGACTGCCAAGGGTTGAATTGTGTAGTCAATTAGAATTGAATATTGGTAGAAGAACAAAAGAGGCCAGTGTTTGCAAAGACTGTGGATCTGAAAAAGGGCTTTGTGGGAATGGGATGTGAAAAGGGAACTATAACCTGTCTGGGTATCTTTTCTAGAAAATAGCCCCAAGAGCATACATCTGAGCCTGAAGTGATAAAAGGAATTGGCAAAAGATTAAGGGATTCTATGAATGCTAAGCTGGTCATCTCAGTCAGCATGGAGAGGGAGGTGGGCATTTACTGACTTTCTGAAAACCCAGTTTGCCTTGAGCCCAGTAGGAACTTCCAGGAGGTCAGCAACTTGACAAGGATTTGCAAGGGCAGCCAAATATTTGGCTTCCCTGGGCCACATTGGAAGAAGAATTGTCTTGGGCCACACATAAAATACACTAGTACTAATGAAAGCTGATGAGCTAAAAAATAAATTGGGGTGGGGTGGAGAATTCAAGCTTATTGACCTGCTAGAGTGGAATGTAAGGTGAGCTGAGATCAACGGTCAGTCAGTCCTACCCCTACACACAACATGCCAGCTGCCTGGTAGTGCTTTGCATGGGGTGGGCTGGGAAAACCCTGGCTGACAGTCTGGTATTTGCATATGCTTACATCTACTTTTTGCTTCCACCCTTAATTCCATACTTCTAAGTATGTTTAAATGGCCATAATATATTTCAGCACACTATGAGAATTACTCTGGTAAGTACAATCTTTGAACTAGTAAGTGCTCTACATCATAACACTTTTGTCAGTACCCTCTGTACTTTGTCATCTCCTTCACCCATTTTCATCCCATCCATCAGTCCTCTTTAGTACTCACTATTTAAAAAATATTGTGCCAATAAATCCAGTAACCTGTGAAGTAATGGAGACACACACTCCCAAACTTGCTTTTTCATCACTGATGGATTTGTAACAATTTGCTAATGAAGATTTGCTTTTCATTATTGGGGAAAAGACATTCCTTAATTAATTGAAAGGAGAATTGGCTTTATCCAGATTAATTATTGCTGGGAATGTGTTTCATCCCCACTAGGCACAAGCCATTTAAAGTGAGAACATTAGATATAAAATTCAGCACCTGGGGGTTTCATCCTGATAAGGTGGTCATGGTAATTAAGTTGGAGTTTATGGATGGATGCTCTTAGGGGGCCCAGGAACTCATAATGTTTGATACAGTTTCTTCTGTAATGCTCTTAGCTTCTTAATAGGGTACAAGATGGACATGTATAAGCAATAGTCTCAGGGTTCATGATCATCCCAGGCTCCACAACACATCCTCAGTTTCGTCCCATGGTGGTATTGTATAGACATAGTGATCACTCATTATGAAGGTCAAAGCCTATCACCAAAGCCCTGAGTTGAAGAGACACCCAAAACTACCCAAACCAACTCTCTTTTCATTTTTATTACAGAATGCTTACTTATTCCTGTCACATCCCTCTTTTATTAGTCTGCCACAGCTCATTATCCATATTTTCTAGCTGCTCACCCTGACTCTACTTCCTTCCCTTTCTCATAAGATCTTCTACTATGACATCTTGATTGTACCTCCCCAGTTTAACAAATATC
Organism: Craseonycteris thonglongyai; assembly: GCA_004027555.1. Lineage (NCBI taxonomy): Eukaryota > Metazoa > Chordata > Mammalia > Chiroptera > Craseonycteridae > Craseonycteris > Craseonycteris thonglongyai. The sequence continues at coordinate 8,413 of PVKE010018650.1, forward strand.
CTTCTGGTCCATTTCTCAGCCATTTTAATGAGTATTTTTCCATCCCCCCCATTCCTGATACCTGACTTTGTCCACTATTGACATACCTTCTCAGGGAAGGATGATTTTAATATTATTTCCCATGCACCTCATGCTGTGAGAGTGGGTTTGGTGTCCTGCTAGTTACAGCTGCCATTCTGATGGCATTTATTCTTTCAGTTCTTATAAAAACAAAATATTATTCTTTGAGACACATTATACCACAATTGATCCTACCCTTATGTTGTCATCAACAGAACTTTCCACATCTCATCTTTTATTAAAATACTAGCATTACTGCACTTCTACATCATGGCCTTGACAGCCTCATCTTTAGGATTTTTTTCTTGGCTTCATCCTATCCACCCCCTTCCATGGTCACACTTTGGACCTAATTATTACATCTGTGCACACTTTAGTTTTTTTCTCAAAAAGCCTCATCTCCTCCTGACTGGCTGGTTCGATTACACCTCCTCTGATCCGCTTTTGTGAATCTCATAAGCATCTCTAGTCCCTTGATCCCTCCTTTTGCATACCAAGCCAGCAGTCCTAATATTTTCATTTATTTCCTTATCCTACTTTGATGCCTTGGCCCATCAATACAATAATGCCGGGACATCTCCACATCGCAGAATATAAACAGCTTTTTTGAGTCGTCATCTCACTTGAGTGAGTGACTTTTTTGAGTCGTCATCTCAACAATATTTTACCTTGTTGAACCCACTCTCTCTGTTGACTTTCTCCCCTGGGCATCTATGGCATTCCACTCTGCTAGCTTTTCTCCAATTCTGCTCTTTCTTGCAGTCAGTCTCTTCTTCTCAGCCACTAGATGCTAGCATTCTTCCACTTACTTTCTCAGATCCTTTTCTTATATCACTATATACTTTTTTCCTTGTTGATACTCTTTTAATGTCTTTGTTCACAAGACTTCCAAATCTTTATCAAAGTTCAAACTCTCCAGTAGGCTCTAGACCAGTTGTGTCCAATTCTTTTGGCTTCCCTAGGCCACATTGGAAGAATAAGAATGGTCTTGGGTCACACATAAAATACACTAACACTATTGATAGCTGATGAGTTACAAAAAAGGTTGCAAAAAAATCTCATATTGCTTTAAGAATTTGTGTTGGGCTTCATTCAAAACTGCCCTGGGCCAAACAGGTTGGATACGCCTGCTCTAGACTTTCATGATTTCTTCCTGTGAATGTTTCGATGACACATTAAATTTAACTTGCCAACAACTGAAATCCCAATTACTGCATGTAGCTTGTTGTCTTCTAGTGTTCACTTCTCATGGTAACGTACTATCTTGAGTGAGTTCTATAGGCTAAATGTCTAAGCCTCCTTTTTAACACTACTCTTTCCCTTATTTGCCATTTTTTAAATTTGATTTTCTGTCTCACAGATCCATCCATTTATTTTTATTTTTGTTTCCACGATATTAGTTGAAGTTACAATTTCTTATTTTGTGGACTAATGCTGAATAAGTTTCAATATGGTATTGCCATATGTTTAATCCTTTAAATGTTCACTCCACTATAGCTAGTGTTCTTTTCAAACTACAAGTCTTACAGGTATCTTAGGCCCTCCAACTTCACTCTCTACCACCCTTCAAACCCATCAGTGGCTGCCTGTTACTTAGCTTGCTTTTCCAGAGGCAAATCATGCCATATTGCATTCTCAATAACCCAGCTATGCCTTCATTTTTTTCTTTTACTTGAATATGCTAATAAATATTTGTGGAATGGATGAACAAATACATGGTTTATAATAAATTCAGAGTTTAGTGAGGCTCTTGAAAACCACATAAGAAATTTTATGCAACATTGATTCCAAACAGATACCTTTCCCACTGCTGAGGTTCAGCAGCTCCAGATGTGAGTTCTGTGCTTCTGGCTTGAGTCCACAGTACAGTGCGCCCTGCAGTGGCTTCCAGTCTCCACAGTTCCTTCGCCTCCCTGGGCTCCAATGCTGATGGAAAAGGAGGAACTATGTGTCCATGGATTCAGGAGGGGTCAAAGCATAGCCTGAGGCCTGCAGGACACTCAGACTTGTGAGATGATCCCCATGACCAGCCCTTCCCTGGGGGACACACAGACGTTTATCTTTCCGTAAAAACGTGTAGCAGCCGCAGGGCACTATTATGTTTTTTAGTATAAATAACACTGCCTGCAAGTGGCCCTTTGCCGCAGGTCTATGGTCAACATGAAGAATGATGTCGCCACCACAAGCAGGGCCCAGGATCTGAAGCTGCAGTTCCTTTCCTGCTGTGAACACAGGTTTCTCAGCAGTGCAGACTAAGCCCGGGGTGCCCACGGACTCTCACTAGCTCTTAGCATGATGGTCAAATACTTTACCACTACACACTACTGGCTGGGAGGCAAGGTTTGATTTTGTCTCACTCACAGGCCAGGGGAATCTCCAAAAGAGAGGCAAATACAATTTAAAGGAAACAAGGAGACTTGAGAGAGGAGGAGAATGTGTATCACCGAAGGCCTGTGGCTCCCCTATCCGAATGGCTTCAAGTGTCACTCCTGGCCAAAAGCCATCCATGTGCTGATGTGGCCTACTTCCCACTGTTATTCTGAGCTGGAGAGGACAAGCTCATGGTTACTGGCAAGCTTTGGTCACTGGCAAGCTTCCTGGTTTCACTATCTCAAGAGTGACTTCAAAGAGGCATTATGGTTGTAACATCCTAGATAATTTAACATATTAGATTTATATGTACGTATCTACATAAGAGCAAGAAATTCTAGAGACAAAACTGAAAAGATTCCAAAATTTTTCATTGAGAGCATACTAAGTCTAGTTTCTTGCTATGCAATAGAAACGTGTCAATTAAATTAATATGAGGCCTAAATTTATGCTTCAGATTTATGCTCACTGCAGTTCTTTATTAGAAATCAAAGAAAATCCTACCTTCCTTTCTGCCTTCCTCCTTTCCCTCCCCTCCCTTGCCCTTCCCTTCTCTCCCCTTCTCTGCCCTTCCCTTCCCTTCTCCTCCCTTCCCTCCTTTTTCTTCCCTTCCCTTTCCCTTTCCCTTTCTTTTCTTTTCTCTTTTTCTCTCCTTTCTTCTCTTTTCCTCTTCTCCTCCCTCCCTCCCTTCCTCCAGTCCTTTCTTTCTTCCTCCTGCCTTTCCTTTCTTCCTTCTTTTCTTTGTCTTTCTTTCAGATTTATTTGTGTGCTTGTCTTTTACTTCCATGTGTAAGCCACTTGAAGAAAGTGACTAACTTCTTACAGAATGGCTAACAAGCCAGGTTCTCTGGAAACCCAGAATTGGTTGTAATACAGTTGGCTTCATTAATACTATAAGGAGATGAGAATAACTCTTTTTCAATGATCTTGGATGTTACTAATATGTTTCATTGTTTAGTTCCATTGTTCTGATTCCATTATACTCTCTGATTCCTAGGTTTCTGACATTTATAAGTATTTTGTAATCAGTGAGATTGTCAAGAGAAATCAGGATGTAGCCTGGATAAGTCAAATCTGCTTTTTCATTTAGAAGTGAAAAGATTGCATATGATTAGATAAAATATTCTCGTAATAGGTTCATGACCAAAATATGCCCTAATTTACAATTTTAAAACACTTTAATCTTAATATCTTGATGTTTTTTCTATTAGGAGTGGCTAGCACAATGATGCTAAGATAGCTCAGCAGGTAGAGTGCTTGCCTCACAATCATAAGGTCCAGGGTTTGATTCCTAGCTCCAGTCCATGCAAATTAATATTGTGAATGGTGATGCAACTGGTGATTGCTGGGTTGGCAGTGAAACTTCTTGTCTCCCATACAGGAGGCCCCCAGTTCAATTCTGGCCCCACACAGCCCCACATCCACCTGTGTGGAATGAAACTGTGTTACAACTAATGATTTCTAACTATGGAGACTGCTCTGGGCCCTCCCCTCTTCTCCCTTTTGTCTGTCTGTCTGTCTGTCTCTCCTCTCTCTCTGACCTTCTTTCAACCTATATATATATTTTAAGAGTGGCTAGGACAAACAGCAGAGATATTTAAGACTAAGTTTTTATGCTCTGGGTAGATAATCAAGAGAAAGTTGAACATCTACCAGAAGCCTTTCCATCCACTGAATTATTTATTCAGGAGACAAGTTCTGAGTATTTTTCATGTTTCAGGTGATCTCAAAGGCTCTGGTGACCTAAGCATGAGTGAAACAAAAGTATACTGTCTTACCTATAGCATAAGGCATATGCATTTGGAGACTATATTTACCTTACATCATAGACTGACTTTGTGATCTGGTGTCAATGTAGCATCACGCTGTTGCTGAGGGGCACAAAAGCAGGACGTAGGTTTAAAGCTGTTGTGCTATTTCTTTTCTGAGAACTGTTGTTCAAGTAAATTGCGTGCTTAATAAATCAGTCAGATCTCCCTTTTCTCTTCTTCCATCCCCTCCACTATCCTCATCTGTAATTGCCATGACAATTATCAGACATTGGTATTACTGGATTCTGTTATGTGACTTGGTCTAAATATGTAAGTTTGCAATTTGAAAATCTATCGTCTTATAAATATCAAGGAACAATAATGGAGATTCAGTATGAACAGAAAATGAAAGTAACAACTTGGTCTAGTCAGCCATTTATAATAGTACTGATAATAGTGATTATCAGGAATAATAACTAAAAGTTTTTGTGAAATTGAGATGTTTGAATACTAACTAGTCCCAGTACTATTATTTGTTTAGAGGCAATATACAATATTTTAATGATAATTTTCTTGAGTTGAATGAAGAGTGAGCTTTTGGTATATTTTCTTGCTTCTTCAGTTTAATTTTGCTATCGAAACTCCCTCTCAATTATGCTTTATTAATTTCAGAGCTCCAGAGCTCCAGGGCTATTTGTAGTGGTGAAATTTTGTATGACTGCTAGAAGGCAAATTCCAAAACATAAAGAAACTTTGCCATCGGCAGAAGTGTCCCCTCTGAGACATATTTATCAAAAATGTGAAAGGAAAATCAGAGGGTTGGAACATATGGCTCTTTATTTCCCTCCCCCTCCCCGACTTCTCCCCTGCCCCCGCCCCCCTTACTCCCCACACACACTTTTAACCGGGTAACAAAAGGAGACTTTTCCAATGAAAGATTACTTAATTGATAGTTAGTTTGTCAGGATGGCCATAAGACGTCTTTATTAATATCTTTATTTCCTAAAGCTGTCAAGATGACCTTGCTTCTGGTTATTAAAAAAATCTATGTCACTTATCTTCCTTGCCTTCTTCCATACCTCCCTCCCACCTCCTAGCCATCCATCATTTCTTCCCTCATTCCTTCTCATTAGTCACCATTTTTTTCTTCTTTCTGTCTCTTTCTCCTGATTTTTCACATCTTTGTTTATGTCTTTCTCTTTGTTCCTAATTATTTTTCCTTCACAAGGCAGTAAATATGCTTCTTAGTCTCTAGTCCAGTTCACAGAGCACAAACATGCATGAACATAAACACACACTAGTGTGCACACACAGCAGAAGCATACATGCACATACACTCAACACAAACACACAATACAAACATATGCACACACACATACTGACAACACAAATGTATTTTTCTCTAGAATGCATAACAAATTATTAGCGATCTAGTAATATCTGTAGTTACTAGTTAGCTCAAGAATGCTTGTTAGTTCATCGTATGTCATTTTCTGTACCCAAATGACCAAGTGTGGTTATAGAGATTTTGGTACAGAATACCTCCTTTTCCTGAAACCTGTAGAAAGATTCTCTACTTTTACCACATGGCTTCAGTCAGTACCTTCCTGCCTCAGTTTATTTGTCCAGCAACAGATTTAAAGACCATATTTAATATGAGACTGCAGAGAAACTTTAGGTCATAAGCTACAGGATCCACAACACAGGGATCTTTCCTTGTGGATTCTAAACCTTATGTAATCCTGTGGCCCTCTTTAAAAAATAATACAAATTTACAAACATAAGAAATCACAGGTTCCTGAGGACTTGGAGATTCAGGTCTCCTTTTGGCAGTCTTTTAAAGTAATCTACTGAAACATTCTTACAGAGAAGGTTTTCTAATTGCAACCTGGCATCTTCTCTCCATCTAGAAGACTCTGCATTTCTCATGATCACCCAGCCTCCTCAGGTGGTCACACAAAAGATGGGCCCAGGAAAGCTGGGATGGCTCAGCAGGTTAAGCACTTGCTTTGAAGCCCCAAGGACCGAGGATCAAATCCCGGCTCTGGCCCAGGTGGACCCACATGCTGAACTGGGGTGTGCTTCCTGCACAGTGAGGCCCCCAATTCAGTTCAAAAAAAAAAAAAAGGATGGGCCCTCATGCTTCAGCTTCATTCTCTGCATAGCAAATTCACCTGTGATGGAGAATAGGCCCAAGTTCCAGGTTTTCTTCTTAGGCAGAGTGATGATGATATGAGTCTGGGACTATAGCCATGCCTGTCAGTGTGTCGGACTGGCTTTTTGCCAGTCCACAGACCCCGTGCTCTGAGATATTTATTCATCAGGATCTTGCAAAACTTATAGTACTTCACAGATTTGAAACATTTTGCAACACCTAGGGCTTCTGCATCTCCCTCTTAGTTGCCTCACTCGCCACAAGCCCCATTGTTATAGGAAAACAAACCTGTAGCTGGGTCTCCACCCTGCACACAGTGTCACATTGGTGGCCAGCACCTCAATGTAGCCTGAAATGTGAAAGCATTCTTGTCAGTTTTTATCAAAATAGAAATTGGCTGTTTTCAGAACTGCCTACAACATGCATCCCTGACTCGCAGTTCAGAAGTAATTTGCCTTGAGAACTTTTGACCCGTCCTGAACCTGTCATGCTTAGTGTGCTGGGGACCACAGTGAGTAGTCAGCCGTGGTCCAGTGGGCCTCTTCCTTTGGGGACTCTTTGTAAAAGCTAGCTCTTGGGGTTGCAGATATCTGAGTTCTAAGTTTTAATTCTGACCCTGCCACTCATTGGCTGTATGACTTGGGGTACATGACTGAATTTCTTTCATCTCATTTTGTCCTTTGTAAAATGGAGTTAATGACACGTCACAGATAGTGGAAGAACTGATTACAGAGTGGTGAACCAACTCAGCTGAAGTTAGTCTCTTTATTCAAAGGTAAAACTGGAATTCAGGACATTCTAATGTCATGTGTGTGAAAACTCCACAAAATCACTTGGGGAATAATCTAATAATTAGACAGAAGCCAAAAAATAACTTAAAGATATGCTGTCATTCATTTAGCACTGATTAGTTTAGTTAAGTGAGTATGGTTAGTTTCTTTTTTGCTTATCCCTAAACCGTTCATTCTCTCTGTCTTCCCTATCTCCAAATAGATACGTTCCCCAGATTTCAGACCTAAACTCTTGTTTTCTTACCATATGGTCTATCCTTACATATCTCTAACATTAGTGATAATTGTAGATTTGCATTTGCAAAGTAGGCATATATCTTAAGCCTTAGCCTACATCTCAATATAGTAACTTCCTTTCTGCCTTTACACTCATTCTACGTATTTTGTATATTGCCAGTCAAAGTGATTCTATGAATTTGTAAATTATAGAAAATGTCATAAACTGTAAAGTTAAGACACTGTCTTTGAGGCATTGGAAACTGAGTTGAACTAGAAAGAAGCAGTCATTGGCCAGGTGAGGAGGTTAAGAAAGAAGGTATTTGGAATTAGAAGTGGCAAAGATTGATGCGTGGTCGATGAGAGTGGAGGAAAGAAGTGCAGGGCCAAAGGTGCTGCCTGCATGTCTGCTTGCGAACAGGCTGTGTGGCGGTAAGATCCACCGAGATAAGGCACACTGCAGACAATCCAAGGTTTCAGGGGGACGTGCAGGTGATGCTACATCAGCTCTGCATTCTCATTTGACATTTAGACAGGATGACTTTGAGATGACTTTGAGATATCTATGTGAAGATGCCAACTAAAGAGTGAGGTTTGGATCCCATAGGAGAGATCTATGCTGAAAATATAAACACATGTGTCTTTTTCAAGTTGGTAACCATTTAAGACACAGGTATGAATGCGAGTGCTCAGAAAGAAAGAATATAAAGCCAGAAGAGAAAAACTCTGGGACTCGAGACTGGGCTTTGGAAATTTAAAAGCATAAGGGGAGTTTAGGAGGAGTTGGTCGGTGGAATATAAAAGATGGTTTAATCGTAGCTGGTGATCAGCAGTGTTGCTGCATGCTTTATTGTCCTAACTGGAAATGATTCAGCATGAAAGAGAAATAACCAGATAGGCTACTGAAGCTACACATAAATCAGTGTACTGTGCTGCAAACTCAGTGAATGTAGGGAACTGGGTTTAATCACATTGGAATCATTACAGGTATGCATGCCAGGAAAACAGAGTGATGAGAGAAATTAGGTTATTGAATTAGTCAATCATAAAATGCCACCTAATTGGCATTCTTGTCTATCAATCTCTTCCTAGCTACTAAAACCGATATTATACCTTTTTTTATTTTCTTCCCATTTTGCCATTCTCTTGCTCAAAAAAATTCAGTGGCTCTCAAATGCCTGTGATAAAGTTCAGAATCCTTACCTTGGACTTCAAAACTCTTCTTGGTCCACATGACCTATCTTCTTGTCTATCACTTCCTTGTTCACTCTGGTCTACAGTTATAAATTATTTGCCTTTTGAATGATGATTGAATATGCTTTAAATGTCACCGCTGTAGGCTTTTAGTAAGTGGCTGAATGCAATCCCCTTCATGATTTTTGCAGTGAGTGGTTCTTACAATCCACCACTCATTTGAATTTAATAAAAGGCTGAATCATTGAGCAGTCTCCCTACATCTGCCAACATTTAGAGTATCCATTCTGAGGGACGTATATTCAAGTATGGTGCTGATTTTGTGCTTGATGGAAAGTCTCAGTCTTTCAGATGTAGTCTTTGCCACAGTGACTTCTAATATTCTGTTTGTGATATACCATATTTCACTGTACACAGCCAAAGTTCATCTTTTGTATCTACTACCTGGTTGGGCAAGTACCTGTCTAACAGGATGGCAAAACTGTGAATCCATAAGTGTATTTATGTAAAAGTCCCTGAAACTCTTTATCTAGTTGTATTGGCAAGAATTTAAGGATTAGAGAAAAAATATTAATATATAGGAGTTAGGGAGGTATATTATCATCGAAGCATGTGCATCATAATATTTTTATTTTGCTTAAAATTAATAGAAAAAATCTCTAGCCTTTTGGTTTGCATTTTAACAATTATTATAATCACAAAATTGAATTTTGTCTCATTATTTGGAGAGTAACTATTTGCACACAGAGTACTACTTAGAGAGAAAACTAAAGTGTCGTTTGTGTAGCCTTACAGAAAACTAACCTGTTCTCTCTTCCCGGTAAGGTTGTTTACATTCCTTGCCACCATAAAGGTGAGGGGCATCAGAGGACCCCCGTCAGCCATGTCCCCGGACCACAGAAGAGGCTGGAAATCCTTTTCCCTTCAATAGCCATTTGTTGTTCTCTAGTGTATGTCCCTGAATTTTGATTTTGTCTTTGAACAGAGTTTCCTTTGTTGTTTGGAACTGGTTTTGGGGAAAGTTAATGCATTTGTTGGTCTCTATGCTGTTGTGGGGCAGAGGGTGCTTCAATCAGACTTCTTGCTTTCTTAGATATCCATACTCTTCCAGCCTGTGCAGTGTCTGTGCTCAAGCACATCTGTTGTGGGTCTCTTTTTAAAAATATTTTTAACATCTTCTCTTTGTTTCTTCATAATCATTTTTCTTGAGCTTGCATGTAGTGGTTGAAAGTCATTTTGTTTTGTTTTGTTTTGTTTGTTTTTGTTTTGCTTTGTTCTCCCCCCCCCCACAATTTCTGCCTTTTCACTGATACCTTCGCATGCAATAATAACTTCCATACAAAAGTGAAGAAATATAAAAATGAGTCTTTTGTGTTTCTTCATCCATAGACCATTTTCTTTCTTTTTCTATGTTCTTCCTTGAATCTCTTTTTATAGCATTGAACAGTGCTTAACATTATAAAAGAGGAGTGGAAGCTCCCCGAGTGTTTGTCCTCGACCACTCTGCTTCCTGGTGCTCTTGGCACTGACACATCCTCCAGGATTATGGACTCCGGTGTCTACTGCACTTGCAGAAATTCATTTCCTTAGAAGAATGTTGGAGGGGTGAAGAAACTATTTCAGAACAATGCAGCATCATGTGTTCTGCACATTGGGCTATTCCCAATTCTTCAGTAATTGCTTTTCAAAGCAATTTTCTTTCACATCTTAAAGCCCCGTGTGCATATAAATGAAGGACTTACAAATATGCTGCTCATAGACACACCATCCAGGGTACACAGAAACGGAAATATCTTAATAAAAACTATAGTGAGAGTGGCCTGGTTTAAATCTTGATATTTTTTTTAATGACACTGGTTGGTTGGCTTTTAGTTTTATAATTTACAACAGAAGAATGATAATGCTCACTTTCCAGGAACATTGCAAAGGCTGGAAGACATGAATGACATTGTGCCGCTTTGCACATAGAAGGTGCTCAGTAACTGCCGAGGCAGTTTATTCTGGGGACCTGCCCTCATTCCCACCCCTACATTGCTTTGAACTGGTTTGTGGTGATAGGCAAGAACTTTGTTGCTAAAACCTATAATAAAACTATCACATTTTTTATGAAAATACATTTCATAGCAGGTGATCTGTCATGTTTAATGCTAAGCTAAGTAACTAAATTCTGCACAAACATAATTATTATTATGTTATTCTAGTAGAAATGAAAAACTTCCATTTATCTAATCCCTTGGTAACAAGGATCTCTCATAGCTGAATAAAGAGAACACAATAATATAATAGCTCATACTTTCTATGCTCTAGGCACTATTCTAATCTTTTACATATATTAGCCTATTCAGGGTTTGCCATGACTGGCTATATAATGTGTGAGGCCCAACACAAAGTAAGAGTGCAGAGCTCATTGCTCAAAAAGTACTAGCATTTCACATGATGATGTCAGAGCATTAAACCAAACTCAGGTCCTTCAAAGCACAGAATTATGTACAACTGCACAGGTCACATGCATTAATCATCACATCAACCCCATGTGATGGTATTTTTTCATTGTAGAAAAGGAAATTGAGACTCAGAGAGAAAAGCCAAGACTCAAGACCACAGTGACAGGTAATGGTGATGCTGGCATTCTACCCAGGCAACCTGTGTCCAGAGACTGTGTCCTTATCCACTTAAAAATAAATATATTTTATTTATGCAATAACATTCAGTGTGTACATCATTTAACCTACATGATTTTATTTCAGCTTTAAAAATCTTTATGTTAACATAATCATGTAATATACTATATCCACCTACATGGTTATCAGTGCCCTAGTTCAGTAGTCTCCAACTTTTTTGGTACCAGGGACCAGTTTTGTGGAAGATCATTTTTCCACAGATCAGAATGGAGGTGTGGGGAGGGAAGATTTCAGGATAATTCAAGCACCAGATGCAACTTAATTATCACTTAACACTCGTAGGGTCTTGATATGAGTCTGCAAGCATTTGGTTTATTATGGTCTCTGTGCAGTCAAACCTCTCTGCTAATGTTAATCTATATTTGCAGCCACTCCCCGGTGCTAGCGTCACCACCTCAACTCCACCTCAGATCATCAGGCATTAGGTTTTCATAAAGAGCATCAACCTAGATCCCTTGCATGTGCAGTTCACAATAGGGTTCGGCTCCTATGAGAATCTAATGCCTCCTCTGATCTGACAGAAGGTGGAGCTCAGGCAATAATGCAAGCTTTGGGGAGCAGCTGTAAATGCAGATGAAGCTTAAATTGCTTGCCAGCCACACACTTTCTGCAGTGCTGATGGGTTCCTAACAGGCCATGGACTGGCACCCGTCCATGGTCCAGAGGTTAGGAACTCCTGACCTAGTTGGTCCAAGTAGAGAAAGAGCCAATGGAAAGTATTAAATATATAGCTAAATACCAAAACACATATGAAACATACCAAGTACCAAATGGGGCTATTCTAAGCCAGGGGTGTCAAACTCAATTAAAACACAGGCCATTTGGTGCAACAGGCAAGATTCACGCGGGCCACATCACATTTACAAATGTTGCCGGAACTGAGTCAGCGTGTTTATACACGCCCACAGGCCCCCAGGAAAGGCACTGGGCCACGTGTACACTGGTCTTCAGTAGTTAAAGGGTTAACGAGGAAATTGTGTGTACGGTATTGCCTCGATCTCCCCTAAGCGCTATTTTCTTCATAACAATTTTTCCTATATTCATTTTATTTCAGAGCATCGTGGGCCACAAAACATTACCTCGGGGGGTTGCATGCGGCCCGCTGGCCACCAGTTTGACATCCCTTTTCTAAGCCATTTGCATATATTATCATATAATTTTTATTAATACTATGTGAAACAGGTGGTAGTATTGCTGTCATCAGATTTTAGAGGAGGAAATTGGAAGATAAGTATTTCGATCAGAGCCACGCAGCTATTAACTTCTGAGGCTTGAATTTAAACCCAGGTAGCCTGGAGACAGAGTCTGGATCTTAAAAATCACCCTCTCCTATCTCTCTTGACTATTAGAGGCATAAGGCATGTCTCCTTTTAAACTTATTCATCGCTAAATTGTGTCTAGCAGAATGACTGACACCTTAGGACTTAGGGTGACCAGACATCCTGCTTTTGGTGGGACAGTTCCGATTTTTAACAATTTGTCCTGTGTCCTGTGGTGTTTTAAAACAGTCTCGATTTTTGGAAAGAATGCACGACAAGCTAGGGAACGGCAGGAGATAGACCAAATTTTTAATCAAGAACCCCCTCCCCCCAGTCAATGGTGTCCCGCTTTACCGATGTTAAAATCTGGTCACCTAAACTTAGGTAACCAATTTACTTTTTATGAAGTAATGAATAGATTGAGCCTTGTTTATGCAAGTAATACAGGAATACATGCTTCTGGTAAAATACTAAAAAAATATTCTAAGGAAAGAAACAATCTCTAACTAGTCCCAAACTCTTTTCCAGACCACACATTCTTCTCTTGTCATATTTTACATTTTTTTCTTTGGAAAATTTCAGTAAAGACCAGCTTATTCGGTGGTGTTCAGTGTTCACAAATGGATATTGATTGTGGACTGAGCTGACGTGGTTGACGTTTGCTCTGAGCACTTACTCAGGGTAGTGCAATATGACCATGGATATAGAGAAGCTTTATTCAGAGCCATTTCTTTTGCTAGAAACATGTAGTAAATGCCCTGGTTTCATGATATAGTGTTGGTGGAATTAAACTTGAAAGCTCAAAATTACGCAGATAATTACAAGCAGCTTCAATTTCTGTTACCATTTAATGCCTCCTGAAGGCTCCTTGCCCAGGGGTATTAGCCATGTGATCACTGTGGCTGCTGAGTTTCAGCTGTCCTGGGCAAGAGTTTAAATGTCTTATTTCGTAATGGTTCATACTATTTTCCCTATGGCCTTGCAGCCCATGATTTAGACCAGGTATTAATAGATTTTATATTTCAAAGAAGAGTATAATACTCAAACATAACTGGAAATCATTCCTAGTAGGTAAGTTTTACTTGTAATAAGAAATGATGTAGTCAGAAAACTGTCATTTGGGTAAGCATTACGATGCAATAATTAAGAGGTTGGGTCTTGAAACCAAATAGCCTGGTTTGAAACATGTCACTACCACTTATTGACTGAACAATTGACTGAGCTGGACAATTTACTTGACTTTCTGAGACTCAGTTTCCTCATTTGTAAACTAAAAGTAATGGTGCCTACCTCATACAAATGTGGTAATATAAATTATGCAATCAATGTGGAATACCTAATATGCTGAGAGTTCCAGCAAATATTAGCTATCACAATCATTTTATAAACCAAATAAAATTAAAATATATGGGAAGAACAATTTCCATATAAGGGGAAATTTTTTTCCATTTTAGTCTAGTTGAAAATCGTAGACCAGCATTTTTGCTGAAAGCTGGTAAAACCTTCAACTGGGACCAGCAGAATGCTCTGTTATACTTCTCTGGGATATAATATTCTCCTGAAATCAACACATTATACGCTTATCATTTGACAATTAAAATGAAATATTCTAAAATGGAGTTATGCTTTCAGTTTTCTTGCTATTCAATGGCATTTCCTATGTGAACTGACTTATTAGCTAATTAATCCAACTGAATTTGTGGTAGGTGTTCTTCATGGCTGATAGAGTGCTGACAACACTCCCTGGCCCACACTAGGCACAAAATAAGTATTTAATGATTTACTGTCCACCTTCTTCTGGAGAACTTTTCCCAATGTTTGCATCTCCTATAATATATCAGTATTTCTTAAGCTCCTCAAATAGGACCCCAATCCCCATTGTTTCTCTTTTCTCAGCATCTAGCACAGGAGATGGCATGATCTCCAGTCTCAGTGACTACTTGCTGCATGGAATACTGGGGAAAAGAATGAAGACTTTTAAAGGCAGCTGTGGCTCTCAAGAGTAATGAGAGCCATAGACTCAGGAAAAAAAAAGAAAGCGTACAATCAAAGATTTAGAAAGTGACTGGAGTAGGGGGAGGGAAACAAAAAATCTTTGAAGTACCCTGCTCTTTGGAGCACTGTGTCAACTCACCATTTATTGTTTACAAGGTACCCCTAGATTGGAAACTAAGCATGACTTTTTCATCACAAATCATGTCACATGCCCACACTCACTTCCTGCTTTCTGGAGCTTCAAGTGTCTTTGTGAACATCACACATTGTTCTCTTACATAGAGAGATAGAGAAATAGATGATGACAGATGATAGATGATAGACAGATGACAGATTAGATAGATAGATGATTAGATAGATAATAGAAAAAAATAGGTAATATTTTTGTTTTTATATTTATATATTTTATATATACTAATGTTTACATATATACTGGAGGGAAGTCTTAAAGTTTAGAGTCAGACTGATTTAGGGTAAATTATTGTGCTTGAACATACTGGTTGAATGACCTTGTATAATTTATCAGAGTTACCCTCTTTATGGACAAAGACTGCTAATTAGCTGGTGGTTGGTTTTGTTTTTTTTTAAGTATGTAATACAGTTAAAAATCCTAAAAATGTATACTTCCCTTAAGTTTTTTATGTTAATTTTGAATATATAAACTTATTCATCAGTTTTTTGATATAGAGCTAAGGCTTTTCTTTAGTATTGGTCTGATGATTGAAGGTCTCATAAAAATCATTCCCATGTATAATCTAAATACATTATCATTTCTGTTTCAAGTTCTTTAAATAGGAAAAAACTAACAATCTTTGCAAAGCTTGCTTTGGGCAGTATTTGACAGATATTCACGCTCGCTCCCCCTACTAAGTCTATAAAGGTACAGACTATGTTTTAATCTTCTTTTTCTCCCTTCCTCATTTCTTCCCTTCTCCACAACCTTCTCTCTCTTTTTCACCTTGATTAAAATGCCTACCATAGAACTTTGTGTATCGTTCTATAGCTTCTTGAAAGAGAGGAATCAAATTAATAATGAAGTTTTAAAAAGTGCCTATAATAACTTAATATAGAGATAAATTCAATAAACTGTCATTATCGTTATTGTTGCCATTATGTGTTTGCCATCTATATTTTTCTATAGATGCATAGAAAATTGATGTCTTTAAGCTAATATTAAAGAAATGGCTAAGATGATTTAGATGATGAGAGTTTTAATGAAGATCTAAAAATCAGAAAACTGCAACTGGGGATGCCGATATGGTTCAGTGAGTTGGTTGAGCACTCAGTCTGCAGCCCTGAGGTCCAAGGATCATATCACAGCCCAGGATCAGGCAGACCCATATGCTGAACAGGGGTGTGCCTTCAGTTTGACTTCCACCCCAGGCGTGCTTAACATGCAGGAGACCCCCAGTGGGGGTGTGCCTCCATGCGAGAGGCCCTGCCCAGCTCTTGCCGTGCACAGACAAGCTCCCACCGTGGAGTGAAACTATATAAAAACTGATGATGTGCAACTATGGAGACTGCTCTGGGCCCTTCCCCCTCCCCTCTGCTCCCCAACTCCCTTGTCAAAAACAATCAAAATGAATCTTAAAAAAAACCCAAAATACTACAACTAGCAGATCCAACCTAGCACTTTACCTGCCCTTCTAGTGGTAAAAGATACTATAAGTTGTTTTTTTTCAGTGCATTCTGTTGAAATATGTGTTCTCATACGTAGTTTTCATAAGTTACAGCTGTATTTTCTTGAGGTGAAATTGTTATACTCTCAGGAAAGAATGAGGTTTAATTATTTTAGTCTAAAACTGTTAAAGGATTGAGCTAACAACCCAATTTGCTTGCTGGCTTTATTTTTCTTTACTTCTTCTTAAACTATACACATGCAGATAGGTATTGAGGAAAATGCTAGTTTGTGGACAAGAGCCCTGAGGTACAATTTGTCTGCACACTGTTGAATTGATTTCACATCTTTGCAAACAGGATGCTTCCTGCAAAATTGCTTTGTGTATACATTCAGAATGCCAGTGTTCATTCGGTTAAGTACTATTGAGTTAGAGATCTCACCAAACAATAAAGTAACATTAGATCCTCACAGAGTGGTAATCCCATTATATTTAGATACAAGGACATATTTTAATAAGTACAGATATGAAGATTAAAGCAGAAGGATTAAGAAAACAGCCTGTTCCCTCAGGAATAACTGCTAATGTACTAATTCTCTCCCACCAATCAAATAAATTAGAAGTCTATTACATCACAGTGGAAAAAATTCGCATTTTCATTTCTTCCCAAAGTGATGACTACATGATTTCAAACTAAGTCAATTTAACATGTCCTTTCACATCATGTCTTATTTTTGAAAAATATTTAAAATTGAACAAAATGCAAGTATATGTAATACTAGTTGATGCTTTAGGGTGATATAGGTACAAAATGGAAACAATATCTTTCAATGCCATTAAAATCCAAATTTCAAGATTGAGCTCTAGAAGTAAGCCAGTAATTAATTCCCCTCAATGGAGAAGAAGAAACTAAAAATTTTTGTGAAAGGTACAGCAAGTTGTTCCAGAAAAAAGTTTACCGAGTTGGAATTGTGGGGAGTATCATGGAAATAGAATTGGGGCAGTTGTTAAAGGGCCTTGAGTGCCATCATAAATAATTAAACTTTAGAACATTTGCAGGATTTTTCAGCAAGGGTATGACTTGATGACATTGGGTTTGGGAAAATGAATATGAGAAATTTGATACCCTTAATTTTGAATATTGAAAGATAAATAAGTAGAAGATTGTGAGAGATGAATTGGCAAGACTGTATAGATGACAGAAAAGGTAGAATCCCCCCAAACTTAACCATACCCTCTTCTATCAAGGGTCTGTTTTCCCTGTTCATCATCTCTGCATTTCAGTGACTCATACAATTTTTAAAGCAAGAAGAAACAATAAAATGATGATGAAACATATGCACTGTGTAAGTGTACCCTGGGATGAATAAATTATACAAAGTGCACTACAGTAGAAAAGGAATTATTTAAGGAAAATGGCCTTGTAAGTTTTATGCTCAGTACAAGAAAAGTAGGTCCTCTTGGTCTGGAGGCCTGAAGAGGGCCTTAAGAACTGTAGTCCAGAGATGCCAAGGGGGACCGGGAAAGGGGAGGAGGATGGTTGGCCTCATCAACTAGTCAATATTCCCTGTATAGTTCAGCTCTCTAGTTCTTGCCTCTGAATATTCTCTCTCCAGTGTAGTACCCCCTCCACGAGAATATTTCTTCTGCTTAAAACCTGTGATAACCCACCTCCATATCTTACAGCTGAATTGTGTCCACTTTTCAAGACATTTGGAACTCTCTAGCACCTGCAGACTTCTCCAGACCTGAAGTCAAATTCAGTCCAACTGAGAGATATCCTACTTTTTTTATTATTAAATAATTTATTGTTTATTGTTAAATTTAATGGGGTGACATTGATTGGTAACAATTAGATAGTTTCCCGATGTACAAGTCCACGTCACATCACCCATGCATAGCATTATATGCCCACCACCCAGAATCAGCTCCCTGATAGCCTACTTTTGAAAGGACCATGTACATGTAGTTTCTTCTGCTCAGTGTCCTTCCCCTTCTCATTACCTGGTCACCCTTAACTAGGCACTATCTCTAGCATTCCTTGATCCTATCCTTTATCATTCCAATTATACCACCCTAGCTCACATTTATGATGTAATTGCTGCCTAGCAGGTATTGTTCAAAGTATTTAATGAATCTCTTGCTTTGCCCCACATGGTTGACCAGTCCTCATTTGTAATGCTACCTGACGTCGAATGTGTTTTTACCACTGTTCGTGTGTGTTGTATGTGTGCCTGTGCATGTCTGGGATCTATTCCAAATCATCAGAGCACCTCTATTACTACATCTAGAAAATAGAAATGGTCACAACTGTAACAACTTATATTTATTAATACTAACTGTATTGGGAATGGTCCTGTGTTTCTCTAACCTTCATGACAATCCTCTGAGAAGGGGAAAACTATTATTTCCAAATGTAGGCAACATGCGCTAATGATGGTGACTACAATATAAAACTGACAGTGTAAAATATTTAGTTTTAGTACATAAGAAATTTTCAAAAAATATGAGTTATTATTATTCATAATACAGATGTTAGTAATACATATACAACAGGCTCTCAGTTAATCATGGGGATTGGTAGATGACAGATAAATGTAAGTAGACTTTTCATTAACCAGAACTCAAGGAACTGGCACTCAGCTCAGGGTACAGAGTACCTGTGTTTGAATCCTAACAGCCTTTTATTTTGGTGCTTTTGGTTTTTTTATTTTTACTGATTTTTCCTAATGACAAGATGCTCTTTCCACTTGTTTGGCAAAATGCCTGAAATCTAACCAATGTGTATATGTCCAGGTATATAAATGAAGTAAATATTTTGGTCCTAAAACAAAACAAACAAACAAACAAAAAAGGACAATAAGAAATTGGCTAGGAGATGTAAATGTCAATGAATAAATGGGTGACAGGGCATGAGGCATACTCTTGGATTTTCCAAGGACCCATCACTTGAGTCCTGATGACTGCGTGTGAAAGAAACACAGGTATAATTAATCAATTTAGCATTCCTGCTGACAAGCTTCCGTTATCAGTAAGTAAGCTATCATATCCTGTGGAGCTGCCATCATAAGTCAATAGAGACATTGGTCTCATTAACCACTTTGGATTCATCTTATGACTTTCTTATTTATAGTCTTCCTAAGGCTTAATGGGCTTCATAGTGTACTTTGCCCTAGTTCACATTGAGTCTTACCAAGCTCTATGCTTTTACTCAGCAGGCAGCCATTTGACTGTCAGCTTTTATATTTCTCACTATAAGGCAAGGAGAGCCTTGTAGCTACTACTAGATGCCCAATTAACATTTCCATGTCACTCTGTTTCTGCTTGTAATCACTCCTTATGCCATGTTGTTTCCTTGACCACCAGGAATAAAACAAATCATTTTAATAGTACTGACTGAGCTCTTCTCTATGCATCAATATCATCAGATTTAACTTATTCATAATATAAATCTGTTCTTTCTGTGGATTCCTGTAAATCTGTTTTTTGTTTTTGTGTTTTTGGTGGGGGGCGGTAGTTCGTTGTTGTTGTTGTTATTTTTGGTCAGAGTGGCAATTGGAGTAAATCTCCTAAAAAGTGGTCATGGCTTGGAAAGACATAGGAAAGGTGCTGCCATCAGGGAGAATTTTGAGGACAAATAAAGGGTGTCCCAAAATTCACGCAAGAAGTAATTTTGATAGAATACACAGGTTTATAATTAAAAATTGTAAATTTTCATTGCTCCACAATGAAAACGCATTGTTCTTTTGTGTAGCACTCCATTTTTAATAACCCTGAACTCTCAGCTGTCACACTATCTTTTTTTTTTTCTTTGGCAACACTTTACTGCACAAATGATGCAAAATTCAAATCTTGCGTGAATTTGGGGACACGTTTTATAAGAAAGCATGGATTAGGGTGGGTGTTGGTGGATGCGTGTGGATATTTATTGGGTGGAGGAGTGTACCAATTGATTAAGAGAGTAATATGGGGTAGTAAACTATACATTAGAATAAGAATGTGTCTAGGGAGTGGATTTCCACACCTTTAATTCACCTCACCAGCCATCCACTAGACACTTTCTCTCTCCTAATCTGAGTCTATTTACTGTGGATTTTTCAGTGAGTCTCGAGTGCATTCAGCTAAATTTCACATTATTTCTCCAGCCATTTTAAATCTTGTACAGTTAAGCACAAATGCATTTTCTAAACTAATCTTATCTTTTTCTCTTACCATGCACCTCACATTTCAACCACACCCACAAGTTCAATGACTTCATGTAATTCATTGATCTCACCTTGCATAATCATCCCCCACATCACAATCCATATATTCTCCTTCTCTGATCTTCTAACTCTTGAGAAACGTATGGACTCCTCCTACAGAATATTTAAGATACAGATAAATATAACTCATTGTTTGTATCTTTTCCCAGGCATAATTATTCACCCCCCTACCCCATGCATTCAGTGTCTGTGAATATATCTTCACTGTAGGACTTACTGTAGCATGTTATATTTACATACTTACATGTCTAACTTGTCACCTAGACTTAAGTTGTTATTCAGCCATGCTCTCTTTAAAGTTTCTCATGGTGCCACATAGCTAGTAGGTGCTTAATCAATATCTGTCAAAGTGCTTTGAATGGAGAATCGCTGCAATTTTTATATAGGAAACCCTGAGAGTTGGTGTATAATCAGACTGGTTATTATTTAAGTAATGTTTTCTACTGGATATTTTTCTTTAAATAGTCTTTTTTTTTTCATTGTTTTTTTTTTTTTTTTTTTTTTTTTTTTTTTTTTTTTTTTTTTTTT
>PVKE010018651.1:0-29296 GCA_004027555.1 Craseonycteris thonglongyai
CATAACTTGTGTAAGGTTAGCATAGCTATGGGTCATGTAAGTGGCTTACAAATAATAAGAAGAACTTTTTACCATTGTTCATTTTTCTTTTTTTTTTTAAGAATTATTTTATTATTTCTGACAGAGACAAAGACAGAGAGAAGGGGGAGGGCCCAGAGCAGTCTCCATAGTTGTACGTCATCAGTTTTCAACATGGTTTTGTTCCACACAGGTGGGCAGGGGCTGCTAAGGGCAGGAACTGGGCTGGGGGGCTCCCACATGGGAGGCATGCCCCCTCAAGACAGGGGCCAAACCAGAGGACAAGAATTGAACTGGGAACCTCCCACATGAGAAGCACACCTCAGTTCAGCACATGGATTCACATGGGCCGGGGCCAGGATTCAATCTTTCATCCCCAGGGCTACAAAGTGAGTGCTTTACTTTCTGAGCCATCCCAGCTTCCCCCATTATTTATCTTTATAAAGTGTAGGTTCAAAAATATCCAGCTGAGATCTCAATGTCTAGTTCAGTCCACTGTGATAGTTGCATGTTATAATGACATCTATAATATTTCACAATTTTCTATTTATTTCAAAATAGTATTTTAGTCATAAATACCATTTCTGCCCATATCTTTGGTAAAAGGTCCACAAGAAATGAAACAGTAAAGTGATGTTTGTTTCACTCTCTTTTATTGTGAAGTCCTCCATGATTTCAGAATAAGTCAAAGGAAAAGGTCACAATTTATATTGAAAGCCAGGACTACATGAGAATAATGAGGAGAATATTATCTGCTGAGGATACTATTATGTGCAAGATATCATCTCTATTATATTTTCTTTTGTTTACTTTACTTTTATATAACATATATGTGTGTGTCTACACATACAAATTTTATAAAAGTCAAGGACACACATATATGACATATGATAAGCTGTGATCAGCTTTGGGTCAAAATATATTTTTAAATACAAATATAATTTTAAAATGTTAAGAACTGATTTGTATTGTATAATGAAATGAGAGAAAGAAGCAACACTATAAATCTTCAAGTTCAGTAACTTCTATACAACCTCACTCTTCTTTTTCTTTTCTCTTTTTGTATTTTCTTTGGTAACTTTTTACAGAATGGCACCATTTGTAAAGCTCTAGCAAAAACTACCAGATTGGGAGAGACCTCCCATTTGAATGTCTAGCTGCTTAAGGAGCCCAGCAATCAACAATGAACCTTCTGAAATCAGCCTCTAGGATCCTCCGGAATGTGTACTTCACACTGAGTGTAGACAACTTAGGATGCTGAGTTGGTACAAAGTGTGGGGGGAAAAAAAGTGGGTTACATGAAAAGCTCAGTGTGTACCTCTGAGGATGCTTCCACTTTGGGCTGATTTAAGATCTATAGTGGGGAAGCCGGATGACTCAGTGTGTTAAGAGCTCACTTTGCAACCCGAGAAATTGAGGATCAAATCCTGGCCCCAGCCCATGCGGACCCATATGCTGAACTGGGGAGTGCCCCCACTTCGATTGTCACCAGGATGAGACCCCAAGCCCAGTTCCTGTCCTGTGCAACCCCATGCCCACCTGTGGAATGAAACTATGTGGAAAACCAATGATGTGCAACTATGGAGACTGTTCTGGGCCCTCCCCCTTCTCTCTGTCTCTGTATCTTTCTCTCTATCAAAAACAATAAAAATAAATCTTAAAAAAAAACCGATCTGTAGCAATGTTTAGCTCATAACAAAAATGGTGCTCACCAAAACAATCTGTAATTCGATAGTATTTTCTAAAACTATTAATCATAATAAATTTAAGAATGCCCAACAATATTTTGAATTTTCCCATGGTGTCTTTTTTTTTCTTCTTTTCGAAGTAGCAAATACAAACTTCTATCAAAAAACTTAGATTCTGGGTATAAAGTTATAGTTATTTAAGATGAGTAAGTGCCACAGAGTTTCTGTACAATCTAATGCTTAGAGTTAACAATAAGATATTGCACACTTAAAAATTTAAGAGAGTAAATCTCACTGTGTGTGTTTTTTTAAACCAAAACAGAAAACGCAAAGGTGATTGATGTTTATTAATTTGATTATGGTAATGGCAATACAAGTGTAAAACTCACCAAAATGAATCTATTATTTATGTGTACAGTTGTTTGTATATCAATTATATTTCAATAAAACTTGGGGGGAAAAGAACAGGCTTTACTGCTTTTCTGGGGCCTAAGCCTGAAAGGCTATGGTAAACCCATCTCTACCTCCCTGGCCCATAATATCCTGGGGTTAAAATGTCTAGGTTGTCTCTGAAATTCTTTAGCACATTATTCATATAAAAATATTTTCCACGAAGGTATGAAAATATTTTCCAGGTTAAAATTTAAATAAAATTTCTCATCCTAAAAACCAGTTCATTCAGAGTATGGGAGATGGGGGAGGAGGGTTCAAGTATATGGTGATAGGAAAAAAAACAAACTGATTCTGTGTGGTGAGCTCACGAAGCAACACAAAGATGATGTATTGCAGAATCATACACCTGGAACCTATGTAACTTAACTAACCAGTGTGACTCCAACAAATTTATTTGTTTTTAATTCAAAATAAATTATAAATAGTTTATTCATAAACCAGAGCAATGTTTAAATTTAAAATTAAAAATAAGTAAATATTTGATTTATTACTTTTATAAACCTGAAATGTTAATATTTTAAAGAGATGTCTTTGAATACTTTCCACCATTTAAGAAGAATATAAATATGACATACTGAAAATTATAATTTCACCCATGGTTAAAAAATCACTTTGAAACCATCTTCCTTCACCCCTCTACTAAAAAAATTCTCACAAAACCACTGGATTTGTTTGAGTAAATATTTAAGCAATAGTGACTCAGACATTACTGTCAATGCCAAGGACTGGTCGTAAATATTTCCTTTTTGAGTTTTTGTGGTTACATCTGGGTTAGCTAAAAAGAGTTTTACTGTAGTAAAGGAACACCTTATCGAAAACCCTTTTAATTTTGCTTGGTTTTCTTCTCCAGGACATAACAGATGAGACCTCAGGTTTTTCATTTGGTCAAATCTGGAGCTGTTCTTTTTTTGACTTTTTCAAACTCCCAAGATGCGTTTTGTCTAAATTTATGAATTCTGTTCATTTGCCATATTGCATTTTCATTTATACTTCAGACAGACCCAAGTTTTAAGATTTTTAATACCTCTAGATCAGTTATTATAGAGATGCCTTAATTGTAAAAAAAAAAAAAGTTTCTAAATATTTTCAGTCTTTAGAAAACCAGAATGAGAGGGGAAAAGGGAAATAGCAGAATCAAATATCTGAAGACTTCGTTGCAAGTGTGTGTTGGGAGAAAAGAAAAGTATAATTCAATTATAGATGAAGGTTAAACCTAGAAAACTATATAAAAGAGCTGATAATCTGAGGCATTGAGAAATCTTTAGTAGAATTATAATGATTTATATTTACTGAGTACAATTTACCGGGCATTGTATTTCACATGGATCATGCCATTTAATTTCCAAAGCAACTTCATAACCCAAGGATAGTGTTTATCTCATTTCATAGAGGAAGAAACTGAGGATTAGAGTTAGTAGTTATAGGTTCACAATTGCTGATTAATCCCTTATGGAACTAAGTGAGTTTTGAAATTCAGAATTTTTACTATATATTTGTTTTGTTAGAAGGTAATAAGATAAATGAGCCATAAATTATGTAATATCACAATAGGGTATAGTTTGAAACCAGGAGCAAAACATAGACTTTTCACACTAAGCAGGAAAGTAGAGATTACAGGAGAGGTGGTATTATAGTCAAATAAGCTATACAAAGCTGGAATTTCAGAGCTTTGTGGATATAGGAACTATGGTATGGACTTACAGCATGCTGGTAGTTACATAATGGGTCATGGCTGGATCTGAATCTTGAACTGTCTAGCAAGCCCATGCACTTGTCACTATACCACTTTCAGCAGCTTCAAAGGACAAGAATCCAAGGACCAGAGCAGGTCAGTAACCCTCACAGAACCCCTTATAGGGATAATCAGTGGAGAAGCTGGAATTCAAATGCCATTAATCTGACTCCAAAATATTGACTCTACTCTCAGACTCTTCTGTCAGTTTCTCTGCATATTAGTTGATATCTTTCTTCAATTCTGCTAGACTACTGCACTATCCTGATTCGTCATCTATAAATAAGCTTTATTACTCACAAAACTATATTCTGCCCTTGTATTTTCTCAGAACAACGTACAGACATGGCTCACTGGTAACACAACCAGAATGCTACGCTAGAATATATATAACTTCTACAAAGTTTTCTGCCATCAATTCTACTTTTAAAAGAGATTAATGAATGAACAAAAACTAAAATTGCATTACATTTACTCATATTATAATATGGAGATTATTTTCAGACACTTAATTTTGTTATAAGATCCCAACTATTTTATTAAGTGGTTTTAATTGAAAACAAACCAATAAAATGACTAAATTGCAAATACTATATATCCTAGAAGCCAGTAACATTTTAAAGAAAAATCTAATGTAACTAGAAAATTATTTACAATAACTGCATATTATTTAGAGCAGAGAAACTTTGCAGCAAAATGTAATAAAAATTGAGATGAACTATAAATCAGAAAACTTAGGATCTATTTTTAGTTCAAATGATTATATGTTATGTGACTTTGAGCAAATAATTTATTTTCTCACTTTTTGAATTTTTTTGTCTGTAAAAAATACTATCAATTAACAGCATAGGATTGTGAGAGGCTAAAATTCTGTAAATGAGTTAAATATAATTCTAGAATTCTGTAATACCATAAAATGTTGGTATCTCTTTTTTTTTGTAATTTCATTATTTATTGTAAGAAATAAATTTCTATGAACTTGAAAATTTGAAGGTTCTTTTCTACTAGTTTTTGACTGCCACAAAATGGACAGCATCATTTTTAAGTTAAGATAGAATGAAAAGAGCACAATTGCTAACTATATATATATATATATATATTCATGAATAAAAAAATATATGTATTTTGCTTGTTTGTTCAGAAAGTGCAGTAGTAACAGAAATATTATAATAAAGTTCAAGTTGGTATTCTACCTCAAATCTTATATAAGTAAATTGAAATATTTGTGCTTTAAAAACAAAAAAATTGGGGGGAAGTCAGGGTGGCTCAGTGAGTTAAGCGCTCACTTTGCAGCGCCGGGGACCGGGGATGGAATCCCGGCCCATGCGGAATCATATGCTGAACTGGGAGCTCCCCCAGTTCAGTTCTCTCTGTCTCTGTCTCTGTATCTCTCTCTCTGTCAAAAATAAATAATAAGTAAATAAAATTTAAGAAAAATTTTTAATGAATATTTTATTTTTATCATAACATGTCACAACTTTTCTATTTATGCTCTAAGACTAAAAACTCCCAAATATTCTGGTGATAATCAATGTACATATTTGTAAATAAATTTGTCTCAGTCTTTATTCTTTTAATACCTGAGCAAGAATACTGCAGTTTTGAAAGAAACTTCTTTTTTGGCAGACCTTGAATATTTAGTAAAACCACGTGCTACAAGTTATTGATAAGTAAAAGGGGGGAAAATAACAGGGCATCTATTATGGGTAATACACAATATTGGTCACATAATCCACATAATTGCATAAATGTTCATAATACACTGTGATGAGTATTGTTAGTCCTACTTCACAGAGGCTCAGAGAGAAGAAATACCTCAATGATAATTACACAGCCTCTCATGGAAGGAGTGAAACTCAAACCCTCATATACCAGGCCCCAAGGCCCAATTTCTTTAGTCAGCCATAGTTGATTTTCTGTGCTTCGATATGTTGTTCAATTGTATAAGACTTTTTCTCCAAATATGTCAAAAGATTTTGGGCTGTCTAAATCTTCCAAGAATTTTAATAATTGTAATGTCAGGTCTATGCAGATTATATAAAATACCAGAATATTTTAAGAGACATCCCAGAAAAGTACCTCATTCTTCTCTCACAGAAAAAATGTGGGAACTGTCTGCTTAACAACAAATACAGAAATGTAAGAAAACAAATACAGGGAAAGCTGGGATGGCTCAGCAAGTAAAGCGCTCGCTTGGAAGTCCCGAGGACCGAGGATTGAAACCTGGCCCCGGCCCAGGCAGACCCACATGCTGAACTGGGGTGTGCCCCCAGTTCAGTTCTTGCCGGGACCTATGTGGGAGGCTCCCGGCCTAGTTCCTGCCCTGCGCAGCCCTGTGCCCACCTGTGGAGTAAAACTATATGGAAAATTAATGTCAACTATGGAGACTGCTCTGGGCCCTCCCCCTTCTCTCTGTCTCTCTCTGTCTCTGTTTCTGTCAAAAATAAATCTTAAAAAAAAACAAAAAACAAGTACATCAAATGAAGGGGAAAAAAGCATACATCTTCTCCAATCATGTTAACGCTCTCCACTTCACCTTTCTGTGGCTAGGAGAAAGCAAATTCTCTAAGTAAGATGTTCAAGGAAAATAAACATTGTCTCCATGGGTTGCTAGAAATTACTTATTTCACAGCAACCATATTGTACTGAGAGTTGCCTCACTTCTATAAATGAACAATAAAATGACACTTCTAAAAAGAACGTTTGGATCTTGAGTGATAACAATGTGAAAATAAGGAGATTTCAGTGGGACCAGGTGCTTGTAATTACATCTAAACTGCTGGGAAGGCACTGGAAAATTGGCTGAGAGAAGGGAATAAAACCTAAGGCTGATCAATAAACAAGAGATTACTTCTCATCTCATACTTCTATTTGTTTTTTAGGAGATCATTACCATGAATTACGCTGATCTTCAAAAAAAGCATGCAGACCACATCAGATGAGTGAAATAGTTTAGTGTAATGTTTTAAAAATAACATGTGGTTCAATAAGAACTTGTTACCTTCATACATTTTTCTTCTTCTTGATTAGGTATCATAACTAACTGTCCTTAATGAAACTATTAGTGATAACTTCATTAGTTAATACTCTTTTATAATTAACTTTAATACAAATTTTACAAATAGATATTTGTTGGATACTCAATATATGTCAGTCTGTTTCAAAAAAAAGCATAAGTTTATTATGTCCTGATAACAGCTTTTTGAGATAAGTGGTGTTATTATCTCCATTTACAGATGAGAACACTCAATTGCAAGGAGGGTAAGAGACTTGTCCCCAAAATTACACAGCTAGTACATAGCAGAATTGGGAGCTAAAACCTGAGGTCTGTTTTCCAAGCCCACACTCAGAAATTACACTGCACAACCTCTGAGAGGTTTCTGAGCAGCTCCTGTATGTCAGACTCTTAGTCATATACTAGCCACATAAATTAACTCTCTCAGCAAGCTCCCAGTCACTATAACAATCTGTATTTTATAAATGGGGGCACTGAGGTTCAGAAGACCTAACTAACCTGGTCAAGGCCCATGGCTACATAGCGGTAAAAGCAGAATATGACAGGCTTTCTGACCCCAAACCTATTCATTATCTACTCTATCATGCTTTAGCTTTGTCCATCACTTCCTCAGCAATTTTACATTAGTTGAAGGATTTCAAGTGCCCAAACATTTTGGAAATAGTCATAAGATGAAAAACAATACTAGACACATCTTCAATAATTCTAGCTCACTCAAAATTACAATAAAACAATGTCTCCTCAGTGATAACACTGTTCAATTTGTTAGCCTCCAATCTGGTTGTTCTGACCACACAGCACGAATCATATTCTGCTTTTACCACTAAGTAGCCATGGGTCTTGACCAGGTTAGTTAGGTCCTCTGAACCTCAGTGCCCCCATTTGTAAAATATAGATCATTATAGTGACTGGGAACTTGCTGGGAGAGTTAAGTAATTTATGTGGCTAGTGTATGACTAAGTGTCTGACATACAGGAGCTGCTCAGTATCCTCTCAGAGGTTGTGCAGTGTAATTTCTGAGTGTGGGTTTGGAAAGCAGACCTCAGGTTTTAGCTCCCAATTCTGCTATATACTAGCTGTGTAATTTGGGGGAATTATCTATCTATCTATCTATCTATCTATCTATCTATCTATCTATCTATCTATCTATCTATCTATCTATCATCTATCTCCATACATACACATCACACATTTTAGAAAGCATGCCACCTTTCCTTATAAAATTGTTCCCACACCACATCTCTTCACTCTTTAATGGGAGCTAGGTTTACACAACAGTAAACCACATTTAATACTTGTTGCATTCAAAAACACATCTAATAACAAACAAAGAAACAAAAATTCATAGTTTAGTGGTTACCAGAGGGTAAAGAGGAAGAGGGGATGGTAGAAGAGGGTCAAGGGGTCAACTATAGGGTGATGAGGAAAACTGACTCTGGGTGGTGAGGACACAATGCAACACATAGATGATGTATTATAGAATTGTACATCTGAAACATGTAATTTTATTAACCAATGTCACCTCAATAAATTAAGAGAAAAAAAAAGGAAATATAACTCATAGATCAACACCCAAACAGTACATATACTCAGTTGAATTAAAATAAAATTTACATATCAACCAGGATTTGGTGACATTTCTGTCAAGGGTTTACATAATTTTTTGAAAACCACTTGCAAAGGTACCTACAATGAAATTATTGCTCAACTGTTTCAGTTTGTTCCAGGTTGCTTCAATCACTAGTATCTCAATTGTTTCTTCATATTTATTAAATTTTGATCTGCTTCCTTTTTAAGGAAAAGATGGTAAGAAATTATTTTGCTGACCTTATGGGATTTTGTATAATATCCATTTGTGCACTTTTCATGAACCTTGACAGATATAAGTGATGCATACCATAATATCTGCATTTTATATTATGAGAATTAATATTTACTTTGGGTTAGAAAAATTTTTTCTGATAACTCTTGATGATATTGGAACATTTCAAAACAGGTACATCATTGCCATATTACTTCTTTGCTCCCAAATTAGCCCTGAACCCTTCCCCATCTTCACAAACCCTTCCATGACACTCTCTAAAATGGCACTCAAAAGTTGCAAAGCCCCACATGTCCTCTCCCTATCTTAACTGAATTTTGGCTTGCCTCTGAAGACAGCATTTTTTTTTTTTTTCAATATTGGCTATTTTCTCACCAGCCCATGAACTTTAGGTTGAAGAGGAGAAATTGGCATTTGTGTTGCTCACAGTAGAGCTCCCATATAGTTAGCACATGCCACCACATTTTTGAAGCACATGCCACCACACTTACCACCCTCTCATTGTGACTGTCTGCAGACATCCTACACAGTTTTCTTTCATTGAAGATTCTGGCACTGGGATCATGGTCTTCTTTTCTGGCCCAGAACCTGCTGTTTATCTATCTCATGATAATATTTATCCTAATGACCCATCATCACCATGGCCTCCTTATCCCCAATGCTCTTCTCTCTCTTTCTACTTCAGCCTTCTGTCCCAGAGTCAATGTGAACTTGCCACCACCTCTAATGAATGTGCTTCCAAATCCACATTCATTATTCAACTCTACACACTTGAATATCCCCGTCCTTTCTACTGTCTTCTTATCAAGTTGATAATCCACCGTTTTTATTTTGATAACCTACTTTTTATGCTCATGTCTCTTTGTTTCTCAATGCACTGGGATGGTAGGACCATTGGCCTGAATGGAACTACTGCACATCTACGTTCTCTGTGACTTCCCAGAGCAGCAGAGTGTTGCTTGAGAGTTTCACAACAGGTCAGATTGGATCTATCATGAATTAATAATTATCAAACTCAAAACTGCCCTGAAATACCTTCTGTAACCTTACTCTGTTTCTCTGAAAACCTTCTCTCCAATTCATCAAAACCATTTAAAAACTTCTCAAGTTGTATCAAACCTCTGATAACCCCCTACCTCTCCAAATCTCAAATTCAGCAATAACCTCACCTCCTACTTTACCAATAGAAGCTCTCAGACAAAAATGTCTTCATCTTTCCAATATTACCCTGATATTCAACACTAATCATAGACACCAACTTAAATATGCACTTACCCTTTTTGTCACCTCGTCTATTACAATGAAAATGTGAACTTTGCTTACTGAAAGCCATTCCCTCTACCTTTACTACAGGCTTCATCTCCTGCTCTGCAAACTATATACTAGATGATTTCCTTTGTGGAATTCTATTTTCAGCTTCTTGCTCTCACCTGAAAACTTTCCATCATCTTCTAAACATATATAAGTCTGTGCATACACACCCCCAAACAAAATAATTTTTAAAAACCTAAAACAATGTTTTGTGGCTCTTTTCAAAAAGACAAGAAATAGCAAGTACCGGTGAAAGTGTAGAGGAACTGGAAACCTGTGCCCTGCTGGTAAGAATGGAAACTGGTGAAGCCACTATGGAAAACATGATGGAGCTTCCTCAAAAAATTAAAAATAGAAACACCATATGATCTCGCAATTCCACTTCTGGATATTTACGCTTATCTGAAGATAACAAAACACTAACTCGAAAAGTTATAGGCACGCTCCGGTTCACTGAACATTATTTACAACAGCCAAGACATGAAAGCAATTTAAGTGTCCAGCAAAGGATGAATGGTAATGAAAGTGTGTGATAAATACACACTGGAATATTACTCAGCTATACAAGAAGGAAATCATGACATTTTTGATGACACGGATGGACCTTAGTATTATGCTAAGTGAAATAAGTCAGAGAAAGACCAAAATCATATAATCTTGATTACCTGTGGAGTATTTAAAAGAGAGTTCATAGATCCAGAGATACAGAAGATGTGTGGTTGTCAGACATGGAGTGGAGGGTGGGCAAACTGGGTGAAGGTGGTCAAAAGGTACAAACTTTCAGTTATAAAATAAATAAGTCATGGGGATATAATGAACAGCTTGAGGATTATAGTTAGTAATATTATATCTAAAAGTTGCTACAAGAAATCATAATAGTTCTCATCATTTTTTTCTTTTTTCATAGGAAAAAAAAATCCACATTGAAACTATGTGTGACATGGTGAGTGTTAACTAGACTTATTGTGGTGATCATTCTGGAATATACACAAATACCAACTCATTATGCTATGTACCTTAAACTATTATGTTGATTATATTTCAATTAAAAACAAAAACATAAAGGTGACCTTATGCTCCCCTCTAGTTAATGCTCCCTCTCCTTAGCAAAATTTCTCAAAGGAGTTATCTATACCTAATATCTTCATTTGCTAACCTCATACTAGGCTATGCCAAATAGCTCTTGATAAAGACATTTATATCATCAAATGACGATATATTTTTCATTCTTTCTCTCTGGCCCATTAGCAGCATTCTATAACACTTACCTTAGTTGTCTCTTTGAAGCCCTTGCTTTTATCACTTCCACTTCACAGTGCTGTCCTAGTTGTTATAACTCTCCAGCTGATCTTTCTTTGCTTCCTTTGGAGGTCCATCCTTCTCTGCCTGGCCATTAAACTTTAGAATTTCCCAGACACTACTCTAGGCCGTCTCATTTTTCCAGTCTGTACTTTCTCAATGGGAAAATCATTCATGCTCATAGATTTAATGACATATACATATATATATACACACACATACAAATATATGTATACATACATACATACATATTCTCTAACTCAGACCACTCTTTTGGTTGCAAATCGTTTTTTCAAAGTTTACTGATGCCTTATTTTGGATATTCAAGAGACCCTCAGTTTCATAATGGCTACTGTGAATTTTATTAACTTCCTTACAGTCAACACAAACCCACTCTATTCCAGTGTCCTTTATTGCTAATATAGTAATGCACTCATGAAATTATGTTAACTGAGAAGCTGGGGTGGTTTAGCATTTCCTAAATTCTGTAAAGTTTTGCATTTCACTAAATTCTGTAAAGTTAACTATAAATTTCATACACATCTACTCCTTTCTCTTCACAGACACCACCTCCTACGAATTCTAGTTTATGCTATCATCATCTCTTTCCTGGGACATTGAAATAGCCTTCTAAGTATTCTAGCCACATCTATTCTTGTCCCACTTCATTTTCTATACTGTAGAATGAGCTTTTAAAAATGCAAATATAAAGTAATCATGCCACCTACCTGCTTACGATATTTTTCTATTGCTCTTGGGATTAAAAAAAAAAAACAGACAAAAAGCTCATCAGCCTAGCCTATGCTATCTAGCCTAGTCCTGCCCCTTCCTTTCCAGCTGCAGCCTATACTTAACTTGACCAGCTCTTTCTGCCCCAATTTCACTGACCCTTTAGATCTTCATCCACACTATAATCTTTACCACCATGGGTGTTTGCACATGGTTCCTTCATTCTAGGGCACACTGCCCTCCCCTTTGGCTCAATTAACTCTTACCCTTCTGATCTCAACTCACATCGCTACTCTAAGACTGTCTTCTTTTCTCATTATATACATTTTGACTACAATTGCCACTTCTCTCTAGCATCCATCACATTATCAATTTCACAAGCTGGCTGTGTTTGTTTAATCACTTGGCTGAGTCTCAAACCAGACCATGAGGTCAAGAATTATGTATGGCCAATGCCTACTACAAGTTTGGCAACAGTAGGCATTCAATAAACATTCGTAGGATATAAAATATAATTTCAATCATCCAGGCTGATATATTGTGGTAAATCAACTCACTGACACTATGAAGCAAATTTCAAAACACTATAGGAAAAAAACTTGTAAGTTCAAAGGATGTAAAGTGAAAATTAATCATGAAAATTTTGCTAGCAGGATTAGAAAGCGACTGCCTTAATTAGAGTTTAGGTGCTCTTTAATTTCTCTTTTTTTTTCTCAATTTCACCGAGAGATGACTCATTTCACAAATCAAGGAAAAGCTGTACTTTGTAGAACAAGAGACCGTGAAGGTGGAAAATTGCAGCTTCAAGTACTATGTAAATCTTTTACTTATTGCCAAGGCCCTGGAAAAATAGTATCTCTTTTATTGGCTCAGAAAATAGAACAACTCAGTTACAATCCACCTTGAGAAAGTACCATCTGTGGCTCCAGTGTCACAAAACAAATTCCTTCCCGAAAGAAATCACAGAGCAAGTTGTCTTCTATAACTTCACCTCCTCATACGGATGCTGTTATCAGACATGCAGGAAAATTGGTGAGGTTATGCAATTGTGTCATTAGATAAAATTACTAAAAGCACAACTTTGCACGATTCTTTATGCTAAGCAAAAAGTTTTAATTACTTTCATTTATTCTGGCTTTTAAACCATATTCTCAACTTTCAATTTCTAAGATATAAATCATTTGTTATTTGATTTAGAAGTGGGAAATCAAAAGGAATATGTAAATAGAGAGACAAAAGGCTTGTGTTCCTTTTCATGATCATCCACTTTGTACACTGGATCATGTGTCTATTTGTCACAAGCAAGGCTGACTACTTCTCCTTGTTGAGCCTCCATTCCAAAAGTCACCTGCCCTGTAATGATTTTTCCTCTCTGTAACATGCATACACAGATGAGAAAATACAAGAGTAATCAGTAAAGACACCATTGCAATCTACTTATTTGCCGATTATTTGAATGCTAAGGGGAAAAAAAAGAAGACGTACTACTGTGTTTCCCAGAAAGTAAGACATCCCCCGAAAATAAGACCTACTTACAGTTTTGCCTCTCACTGAAATACGTATAAGGCATCCCCCTGAAAATAAGACCTAGTGCATCTTTGGGAGCAAAAATTAATATAAGACACTGTCTTATTTTCAGGGAAATGGTAGATTTTAAGCCAGTTGTTTGAGGTGTGGAGGTCATAAATGTCACTGAGAATATAATGAAATTTGTGACTCCTTCCTTTAGAGGAGTGAACTTCACATACAATTTTACATAAAATGTGAGGTGATTTGCAGTACCCTGAATTCCATTCATGGATTTGCATAGAGAAAACTTGTTATAAACTCTGGGCTCCAAGACTGATGACTAATCGTTCTCTCCCCTTCTTCACCTGCTGTTAAATCCATTATGCTGACAACACAAATAGTCTCACTTTATTTTCTTCATTAATCTTCTGCCACCTTGTCCACATCACTTCCAAAACAGAATTTCAGACCACCAAAATTCAGAGGACTAAGAGAATGGATGAAGAATTTAGTTCACATTTCCATATGAACTTAAATTTCCAGAAGAATTCAGACATCAAAAGTTTGTCAAACAAATTACAATGCTAATTGCTTTGCCAGCTGCTCTGTATAGCTGATCTCACAACTACTCAGCAAGAAAGGCATTATTGCCCTCATGTTACAGATGAGAAACTGAGAATAAGAAAGTTTAAAATAAATTGGCCTGAATCACATAGTAGCAGAACCAGAATCTGCACCCAAATCTGATCAACTAGAAGCATGTTGCTCTGTCCACTACTTGTATTTAATCTAATGAATAATAAAAGGCACACATTAGGACAGCAGAGATTTAAGAAAGTTATTGCCTTTCTAATTTTATAGCAAAAATAATTCCCTAACCTAATTCTTAATCAAATATAGATTATTTTTGTTTTGAAAAACATATCACGGGTCATTAAATCAGTCTTAAATGATTGACTGAGTTAACAATTTTCTACCCTGATTCAAATATTTTTATTACTGTGAGAGAATAAACATTTACAAAGCAAAATGATCAGAAGAACTAAGTAAAGTATGCTAAAATAACATAACCTAGAGAAAATAATAGAAGTGAGAAAATATATGTTTTCTAAATTTAATAAAACAATGTATTTTGATCCAAAAATACACGTAAATTATTTTTAAGAGTTATCCATAAAATTGAGAAATATAAAGTACAGCCAATTTAAATAATATATTTCCTTTTTATACACATTTAAAAACTACAATATCCTTTTATATAATTCAAGTCTTTATTTAAAGGACAACGTTGCAATATCATAATATTTGGAAGAATAGAAATAAAACCAAACTACAACTACAACTTGAGGATATGGGATTATACAAAAATATAAACAAATGGACAAATTAAACTAGTATAAATTAGTACACAGAATTACTTTTGGATAAGGCCAATAAATACTTAATGTCATCAATCAAAACATACAAACACACACACACTATATATATATATTAAAGTTATATATTTAAATAAAATCTCTAGACTTATTTTCATTCAAATGTATCTACAATGTATTTACATATTACATGTTTTTATAATGATTGGCTATTTATATATATATATACATATATGTGTGTGTGTGCTTCTGTGTGTGTGTTTGTGTATGTGTGTATATATATATAAAGTTGCATGCTTTTTTTTTATATTAAGGATCTATATATGTCTTTTTTGGAAAAAAAAAAGGTTATTTTTCCTATCAGAACAGTCTTCTCTTTGAGCTACAAGAAGCTGCATTATCTTTCTATGTTCTTTTGCTGTCCTGCCTTTCCTATTCAGGAACTCCTACCAATAACTTTTCTGCTACAATGATCTAGCACTTTTTTCTTTCTATTCTTTTCAATAAGATCATTATGTTCACACAGTGCTGAATGATAAATGTGTTCATAACAGGTACTAAAGGCTGTATTATTGGTACAGAGACCACCTGTTTTAGGTGACCAGGGGCTGAAACTTGTTATAGAAAAACAGTGACATTTCACTTTGCTACCACCCCACACACGTTAAAATGGCTATAATCAACAAGACAAGTGATAACAAGTATTGGAGAGGCTATGGAGAAAAAGGAACTTTCATACACTACTGGTGGGAATGTAAATTGGTACAACCATTATGGAAGGCTGTATGGAGATTACTCAAAACATTAATAGAATTGCCATAAAACCCAGCAATCCCTTCTTCTGGGTATCTACCAAAAAAACTTGAAAACTTTAGTTTGCAAAGATATGTCTACCCCAATGTTCATCACAGCACTGTTCATGGTGGCCAAGTCATAGAAACAACTGAAATGTCCTTTGTTAGTTGACAAAATAAAGAAGTTGTGGTACATTTACACAATGAAATACTACTCAGCAATAAGAGAAGATGAAATAGTTATTTGTGACAACATGGATGGACCTTGAAACTATCATATTAAGCAAGGTAAGTCAGACTGAAAAAAAATCAACCATATGACTTCAGTTATAGCTGAAATATAAAACAGAAAGTAACAAAGAAACAAAGACTAATGGACACAGTCAATAGTTTAGTGGTTACCTAAGGGTAAGACGGCTGGGGACCAGTGAGTAGGCATAAAATATATGGTGATGGAAAGAAAACTGACTCTGGGTGGTGAGCACACAATGCAATATATAAAAACAATGTAATGTAGAATTGTATGCCTGGAACCTACATAATTTTTACCAACCAATGTCACCCCAATGAATTTAACAATATATATAAATAAATAAATAAATAAATAAATAAATAAATAAATAAATAAGAAATAACCAAGGACATAAACCCCCCCACACACACACACCAAATTTTTTTTTCACCTTGCACATTTTTAGTGCTATATGATCTGAGTGTCAGTGTAATTAGATGCACTTTTCTTTTTCCACTTTTTAACAATACTTAACCTTATTGTATTGACCTTCACTTGTCATAAAGAGCACTTGTTAATCAAACATAGAGATTTTACCTGTCAAAAAGTTGCCATTTTATTTTTGTAATACTCTTCAGTTATAGGGGACTTTACAATTAAATTAATGAATTATGTTTGAACTCAATCTGTCCTTTCTCAGTTTATAAACTATTTAATTCTAAAATATTGAATGAATATAAATGCCTACATAGCACTTCATATCTGCACAATTAATCATTTTTAGTAATAATTTCTCACTAAAATAACTTACTTTACTCAGAGAAGCTCAAGTTTGTGTAATACCGCTCTACACAGTCATTGTCACAATACAGTCATTTAGGTCAAGGGGAACTAAAATGGAGCTGAAGGCCATAAAAATGTTTGCCTTATACTCATCCCACCCACAAACTTTTGAAATTTGGAATCAGCAGTGAGACCATATCATGAACTTTACTTTCTCCTCACCATGGCAACAAAACAATCGGCAATCTTCACCTCCAAAGGAGCCAATCCATTTCACTAGCCAGCATACTTCATTTTCATAGAGGATCTAACCAAAGTTTGAACTCTGACTTCTGCGCATCCCATAGAAGCACAACCTGGAACTTGCTTACCTCAGACTCTTACCACCTTGATTCTGAGCAATATTTTTCAAACTAGTCATCACACCACGCCAGATAGTCAACATTAAGCATTTATTTTGTTACAGTGTGTGGGTTTTGCCTTCATTTATTTCAGTTTTCTTTCTCCTCCCTAGAGCACAATTTGGATTACTGCTCAAATCTGTGCTGCCCATGTTGCAATCCTTTCCTCAAATAAATGCTTTTTATTTATTACAGTCTAAACCTTTTCTATTTTGGTTGACACAATCATATCTTGAAAATAGATGAAAGAAAATTCTCCATCCTTATTTTTCATGATAGAGGTAAAAAAAAAAAGACTAGAAGACTTATTTCATTAAAATAAAAACAAAAATTTAAGTTTCTTAAATATGATCTCACAGAACCTACTATAGACACCCTGTGTAATTAGCATATTTGTGACTCTCCTTTTTTTTTTTAAAGAATTATTTTATTATTTGAGAGAGAGAGACAGGGAGACAGCAGGGGGAAAGCCCAGAGCAGTCTCCATAGTTGTATATCATTGGTTTGGACATAGTTTCATTCCACACAGGTGGATGTGGGGCTGCACTAGGCAGGAACTGAACTGGGAGACTTCCACATGGGAGGCGTGCCTTAGTACAGCATATGGGTCTACATGGGCAGGAACTGGGAGTCAATCCCCAGATCTCGTGGTTGCAAGGCAAGCACTCAACCTATTGAGCTATCCCTATACAGTGACTCTACTTTTTGACTTATCCATTTTCATCTACGCCAATGTAAGTCACCCACAGTACAAGAAAATTCAGTATTCATACAATTGCAAATCTCCTTACTCTCTTTCTGCATCGCACAGTGGCTCCTTCCTGGAATTCTAGGGAGTAAACACAGACCCAGAGAAGAGGGACAAAGCAATGGAGGCTGCTCCTCTCCCTAGAATGGATTGTGATCACATATACACCAACATTAAACCCAAACCTCCATTTTTAAACATTGTTTCCACCAGCTTAACTTTTGGATATGCAAATGTACATTATCAATTTAAATTTTTCCTTTCAAGTCTGTACTGAGGTGAATATAAACAGCTATGTTGTGGATAAATTAATTAGAAAAACAATTAGACCTGAGGCCTCACTACACACAAGAAATAACCGTCTTATCTTTTCCAGCAAACAGGTTAATAACTTGGCCTTGTCTGACTTTATAATTTTCTGAAACTAAGTTTTCAAACAACAGATAGATTGTACCTGGCCAGTCCAGTTTTCTGGTTTAGTACCTAAAACTTATGATGTGTTGCCTGGAAAAAAAATGGAAATGTCAGGATGTTGAGGAGAAATTTGAAATTGTAAAAATTTAATTAAAGTCTCTAAAAGTTTAATTCAAAATGTTTGAGCATTCCAGAAATGGGAATCATTTTATATTTTGCTTCAGTTTTCTTATCTGTTTTATTGTTTGGAAAACAAACGCGGACTAGATTTAACAATGCCTAATAAACTCAAAAGTTTTCATAGATTACCTAAGTTAATATTTTTTCCCCAAGTTTATTCTATATTTTACATCTATCTATCTATGTATCTGTCTATCTATCTATACCATTGTATATTGGGAGCCTTTCTATGTCTGAAAGAAAGGAAGTACAGAGGAAAGAGGAAAGGAACACTGGAGATGTCAGAGGGGTAGGATAGCACAGGAGCTAAAGGTGGAAGGATGCTGAGGACCTTGGACTGATTCACTAAACGTTCATCCCTCCCTCCTTTCAGATGTGGAAAGCTAAAAACTGAATTTCCAAGATTATCTTGCAGCTAGAGTTCTTTTCTTTTTCTTTTTTTTCCTGCAGCAGCTCAGACAGCTAGGGTTCTTGATGCAAATTAGGTCTATTAAATACATTCTTATCTGTGACTTAGAAAAGTTGAAATGAGGTCTTCTTTCCGGTGACTGTGTGGTAGTTGCTGCTGTCAAGGCTACGAAAACATTAAAGTTCTCAGCAGCAACAGTAAAACATCTGTTATTAGTTTTGTAGATGCTGAGAGGACATTGTGATAGTATAGGTGGGGGCTCTTGCTCCAGTATGATCTAGGACAAGCTGTGCAATCTGTGGCTTGTGGGCTGGATGATTTTGAATGCCTCCCAACACAATTTTGTAAACTTCCTTAAAACATTATGAGATCTTTCTGTGATTTTTTTATTTTTTATTTTTAGCATATCAGTTATTGTTAGTATTAGTGCACTCTATGTGTGGCCCAATACAATTCTTCTTCTTCCAATGTGGCCCAGAACAGCCAAAAAGTTGGACACCTCTGATCTAGTACAAAAATTGATCTCACACTTCGTACTCTTGCTAGTAGACCAATGAGTGTAATTCTGGGAGTATTTCCAAGAAGCTGCGTTGAAAAACTGTTCAGCCATTCCAACAACTTAATTTCCATCTTAACTGGTTTCCTAGAGTGCTTTCTGTTTCCTGTACTGAACCCTGACTGATAAAGGGAGTGAATGCCAGATGCCTCTCAAGTGATTTTTCCAATTTTGAACAAAGGGAGTTTTGCAGATGAAACACCCAAAGGAGTTGGCAAGTTAAAAATAAGTCTAAAGTACAAAATTAGGCTATTTACTAAATCTAAGTCCAAATACTAGTAAAGAAAAAAAAATCAAACAAAGCTAATCCATGAAGACAATGAAAGATAACAGAAAATGGTCCAGAGTAATTTGTCAGCTGGTATTCAGCATTTCCATGTTTGTTTGTTTTTCTAGTGTACATGACAATTCTTCGGTGTGGCAGAGCTTGAGCCATTTAAGG
This sequence comes from Craseonycteris thonglongyai, assembly GCA_004027555.1. Classification (NCBI taxonomy): domain Eukaryota; kingdom Metazoa; phylum Chordata; class Mammalia; order Chiroptera; family Craseonycteridae; genus Craseonycteris; species Craseonycteris thonglongyai. Next base: position 19,913 of record PVKE010018651.1, read on the forward strand.
GATTCATGAAAATGAAGAGTTTGATGGTGAAGGTCCTCATTCATACACTACACTAACAAGCTTAATGTCTGTGTCATAGACATTGCTGAGCCATGAATGGTTTTAAAGACCCAGTTCTATGTATGTTGTGGAAATACAACATTTAAGCAAAATTCAAAACATATTAGAAACAGTAACCCTGAATACAGAAAGATAATTTAGAAGACTATTTAATGATTACAGAAATGATATGATAAATACATGAATTGAAGTCAGGACAAATTGGAAAGACACACATGTGAGGTAGGCTTGATTAAACAGTATGTTGTGATTGGAGGTACATGACATAAACTGATGTGCTTTCTAATCTGAGCAACTGAATAAATTGTGATGCCTTTCATACAGATATAGAATAGGCACAGAATTTGTTGGAATAAAGAACAGATTAGGAGACAGCAAGGTAGAAAGTCACGATTATATGATTCCAGGGCTGGTTTATGACCCTGAATAAACCTCTTAATCTTCAAGCTTTTCGTTTTTGAATAATACAGGTTATAATATCTGTTCTCCATAATACATATAATTGATGTGAAAACAAAATGAGCTAATGTGATGGTTATACAGAAAATTAACTTGCTTTTCTGATTATTATAACTCATTTGGCAAAACTACGGTCTACTAAAAACTCCCCAAATTGAAAAATTAAATTTAAATTTCTATCATATAGCTCAGTTTAAAAATTGATCTTGGGGATGCTTGCCTTGCAACCACGAGGTCTGGGGATCGAACTCCAGCTCGTGCAAACCCACATGCTGATCTGTGGCCTAACTGGTACCTGACAAGTCCCAGCAGCAAAGGTTTTTGCCTCCTATGCAGGAGGCCCCCAGTATGGTTCCTGCCTCATGTAGCCCCACATCCACCTTGTGGAAGGAAACTATGTGCAACTGTGGAGACTGCTCTGGGCCCTTTCCCCTTCTTTCTCACTTTCACTAACTAACTAACTAACTAACTAACTAACTAACTAACTATATAAATAAATAAATAAATAAGAGCAAGCAAGCAAGAAAAGAAAAATTTGATCTGAAATATTATTTAGCGTTTTTACCTCAGACTGGGTGATCTGTTACTTTTGTACAAAAAAAGAATAACATGATGTGAAACATATTATTTTATTTAGAAAGACAACTAAATAAAGTGGACATATTTCAGAGATTTTAATGAAAATGGGGACAATTTCTGTGGAATAACGTGTTTTGGTTTATTCTACACAGCCTTTTATAACATCAATCAAAGCTTTCCTGAAGCAATTATAAGTAGAATGCAGTAAACTGCAATTTTCATTGAGTTCAAGTCCACATGTGAGCAATAAGAACAATTGGAAACCCTGCCTTCTTTTTTCAGTCACTCTGACAAGCAACAGGCAATGAACATAAGCCTGCCATGGACAGTCTTGTTACATTAAAACAACAACAGCCATTGCAACATGTTTTTATGCTTCACTACCTTGTTTTGGAAGAGAACAAGACAATATACTCTTTATCAAGAACAAAACAAAACAGAAAAACAAAAACAAAAAATTAATTAATTTAAAAATAAAAGAACAGAAAAAAAATTGTGCTTGCAAACCAGCACCAGCATTAATTTCATATTCAACAATTTTGTTTGACATACATCAAAGTTGTAATTTTAAGAGAAAGTAGCAAGAGTTGGTTGTGTGATAAAAAACTTGCCAAATAAATTGAGAAATTATACACCCTGCTTTCTCTCCTTCCAAATATTTTTGCGAGAATATATATATATATATATATATGTATATATATACATATATATATACATATATATATAACTAAAATAGGACATACATGACTCATTATGCTTGCTCAATTTCTACAAAGTGTTATAAGAAAATAAAACTTCTCTACATACTGCATGTTAGTCTCTTTATAGTTATACCTGTATACTCAGATCAGTGCAGCTTTCTGGAGAGGTAGACCTATATTATTATTGCTAATGCATATAAATATTTATATTAATTATATTTATAATAAATGAAGTCTAGTGTAATAACATTTTTATTATAATTTATAATAAATGTATAGGAATAAGACCACATTCAGGGTTCTTAAAATCTCAGAGTCAGAAATCTTTCTAGACAAGTAGGCAGATGAGTAGTACAATTCAATTATGAATTTTAGCTATATATCTCAAACTTGAGGATTTCAATATATTTTACAAAAGCATATATAATGAATTTCTATAAAGATTTAAAATAATGTATTTTTTTAAGTATCTTTTTCTTTTATTACCTAGTTTGGTGACAAGAGAAAGGTTGCTTGAAATGTCTTCATCTCAGCTTTCCCATCTATAGGATGGGAAAAATAATGTAACAAAATATCTCGTGGAAGAAAAAATAAAAATGAACTGGACCTAGCTTGGCACAGTTCCCCTTGAAAAAGGCTAGTGATGGGTGACATATGATGGTCTTAGGCAAGATTGAGTGAAATATTTATTTTTTTCTAGTGTATGAAATTAGCATGAAGCTCTCTAGAATGTTTCAGTGATAAGTTTCCATATAATTAGAAGGACCTGGCTTTACTAATGAATATATCCATCTTCAGATCCATTCCTATGTGCGTGATAGTTTGTGTCTATTTTCTGATGCACAGAGAATTTTTACACTGCACTTCAGAGTTTGTTAAAAGATGCACCTTGGTTTTTTTGTTATGATGAATAGAGTCCAACCTTTGGAACAGGCAGACAAAGACAAGAAGTGAAATGAGTCCTTTTGGCCAAAGCTTATTAGCGTGGTAGAATCAGTAATTGTTTGCAGAGAAAAGTGTCCTCCACAAAAAAAAAAAAAGTGATACCAAGTGGACCATTAGCACATAAGTGTACAAAGGTTCTTTGGTCACAGGGCCACAACAGAAGGATACAAGATAATGACTTCTAAGCTCATGAGAACTGTCCCCATGGAAACCTCAAAAAAAAGTATCCAGAGAACAACCTGAGAAGCTAAATTTTAACTGAGCAAGTTGAAGTAAAACATTCTCATATGGGGTTAAATAACTGCTCTAAATATACCACAGATTGTTTTAGAAGATGAGATTGTGGAGGAACATTAAAAATATCATAAGCTTGCCATCACAGGGAAGTTGAATATCTAACTAAAGGACAAACTACAAGTTAGTGGAAGATTCAGAATTAAAAATACGCTGAATCACAATTAGAGGCAGGATTGGGAACTGGAATGACTGAATTCTTGATTTGGTGCTATTACATTTGGTCAAATCATTTAAACATTCTGAGCCTTAACTAGTCTATGATTATACAAGTAGATGGTGGCAGAGCTATGACTAAGGTAACGGGAACAAAGAAACAACTTGCAAAGTAGCAAAAATATGAAGATAGATTTAAACATTAAAATTAAAAGTCATTAGATTCAACTCAACTAAAAAGAAAATATTTTCTTTGTGGATAAAAAGTATAACTACTAATAATCTATATATGAGAAATATAGCAATAGATAAAATAAAAATGTTAGTAATGCAAAAAAGATATATGAAAACTAACAAAAAATGTTGGTGTAGTTAAACTAATAACAAAGTAGACATAAATAAAATTATTATTATAATAAAGAATATTTTATAATTATAAAATGGTGAATACATTAGGAAGATATAAATAAAATGCTATGTAATAAATAGCATAGCTTCAAAACATATCAATCAAAATCCACAAAATAAGAAAGATAACTCTATAGTCATAGTGAAAGAAACTAACATCCCTCCCTGGAACTGCTAGAACAAACAAATGAAAAGAAAATCAGTGGGGACACAGAATATTTGAAAAACATGATTGATGACCTTAAGTAAATTCATTTGATAAAACACTGCACCTGATAACTGCAAAATACACATTCTTTCCAGTACACACAGAACTTTTACCAATATTAGTGGTGGGACATAAAACAATCTGAACAAATTTCAAAGGACTGAAATTAATAATAAAATGATAACTAGAATAAACCCCCAAAGCTAGAAAGCTAAGAAATGTACTTCTAATATCCTATGGGGTAAAAACTATCTCAAAGGAAGTATGAAACTACTTCACGTCAATAATTATTAAAAGAAATATATTTCCTGTATCACATAAATGAAGAAAAGCTACACTTAGAGGGAAATGTATAGCCTAAAAATGCCTTTATTAGAAAAGAAAAAGGTTGATATTCAATTATCTAAATATCTGTCTCAGAAAATTAAAAAATAAATCACAAACCGAACCCTAATAAATGAAAATAGTAAATCAAAGGAACAAAATAATTGAAATAAAGGCAAATATAGAAGGGCCAAGACAATTGAATAGGGGAAGAATCATCCTTCTAGTCTTTCTCGTTAGCATCAGATAGTGCTAGAACAATTGGATAGCATGAGCACCCACATTCAAAAGAATGGTTCCCACCTCACACCATGCATGAAGATGAACTCAAAGTGGCTTACAGACCTGAACATAGGAGGTAAAACTATAAAACTCTGGGAAAATAAGCACAGGAGTAAATCTTTGCGATCTTTGATTAGGCAGTGATTTCTTAGATATGTTACTAACATTACAAGTAGTAAAAGAGAAAATTGGTAAGTTGAGATCATCAAAATGAAAAGCTTTTGTACTTCAAAGGACATCATCACGAAAGGCAATCCATAAACTGGTAGAAAATGTTTGCAAATATTTTCATACATAAAATCATAGATAGATTTGTGTCCAGAATACAAAAAGATCTCTGATAACTCAGCCATAAAAAGACAACTGAATAGACATTTCTCCAAAGAACGTATATGGTGGCTAACAAACACATGAAAAGATGCTCACCATCATCAGTGGCTCCTTAGGTAAATTTTAAAAGATCACAATGACCACATCACTAGGACAACTATAATAAGAGAGACAATAACAAGTGCTAAAAAGAAAGCAGAGAATTGAAACCCTCATACATTCCTCATGGAAATTTAAAATGGCACAGCCACTATGAAAAACAGTTCTTCAAACTGTTAAATATAGAGTTACCATATGATCAATCGATCCCACTTGTATCTAACCAAGAAAATGAAAGCATTTGTTCACATAAATAATGGTACATATATGTGCATAATAGCATTATTGACAATAGTCAAGAAGTGGAAACAGCCCAAATCAACTGATGAATGGATAAAAAAATGTGCTATCTTCGTATAATGTAATATTATTTGGCAATAAGAAGGAATGAAGTACAGATAAATGCTACAGCATGCATGAACCTCAAGAACATTATGTTCAGTAAAAGAATACAGTCACAGAAGAGTATATATTGCACAATTCCATTTGTATGAGTTATTAAGAATAGAAATATCTATAGGGACAAAATAGATTAGTAGTTGCCTAGGCCTGGAGGGGTTTTAAGGAAGGCCAGTGACTGACTGCTAATGGATACAAATTTCCTTTGAGGATGCTGAAAATGTTCTAAAATTAGATTAATACTGATGGTTGCTCTGTAAATAAATATAAAATCAGTAAATATACTGAAACTATTGAATTGTATACTTTAAATTAGTGGACTTAATATTATTTAAAATACATCTCTATAGTGCAGTTAAGGAAAAATCACACAATAGATCAAACAAAGTATAAAATTTATTCTTTGGAAAATATTGGCCAGAACAAGCAAGAAATATCAGTATAAAAAGAGATTAGTCAAAAATGCCAATATCAGAAAGGAAAAGATGGCATCATTATAGATCCTACAGGCATTTAAAATGGTACCAATTTATACCTACAAATTTAAGAATCTAATATCGTTTAGACAAAATGATCATATTTTCTAGAAAAATCTGATTTTTAAAAACTGATACAGAAATGAAATAAATTCCGCTTTTCACATATTTGAAATTTGCCGAAATCTCACTCACTCTTGTAAATTTATTTTATTTTTGTATTTTTATGTCATTCTTTGGGGTCTCAGGAAGGGAAGGGCGTGAATCACTACCATGAAAGGGAAGTAGAGATCTGAGTATAAAGGCAAGTATTTAAAGAAACGTCAGTGATTTTGAAGAAACACTTTTAATCCAACAAGAAAACATTACTTGATCCCTTTTAAATACCAAGGTAGAATAAAATCAACTTTTTTTTAGGGAGAAACAGGCTTATTTTAAATCTCTGGTCTGCATCCACTAGTGCATAGCAGAATCAAAGTATTAATATTATAGTTAGACAAAGATTAGCAAACACTTGCATGAAGACTAAGAAAAAATATTGTGTGTTCTTAAATATCTTTCACTAAGTGTATGTCTTTAAAAAAATTAACAGAAGTCACTGGCACTGGAGCTAACCATAAGACATTGCAGAAAATATACTGAATAATGTGATTCTATGCTTTGATAAAGTCATATGCATATGACTGCATCGATTTTTAAGCTTATTGTAACATAGTGAGAGGCAATAACAACATCAGCAATGTTAAGCACATTTAATAGTGTTAGAATGTCTAATTTCCATAGGTGAAATTACTCAACCCATGAAAACATGACAACCAATTTTTGTTTGTGGTTACACTGAAACATGTATAATAAAATTTGGTTGGTGTGACAATGTGTCTGTGAAAGTTGACAAGTTAGTAACTGCAGTGTATAAGTTATTTCATTTTTTGTATTTAAGGAATTACTGGACCGTTAAATTAAAATTTATTCCGTAGGCTGCATCATAAAAACCAGGTATCTAAGTTCCCATTTCTGTATTTGAGTTGCTGGTTTCTTACTGTTCAATCACAAAGCTGTACTCACAGATTATTCCACCTAATAATTACAGTTGACAATTATTATGGTGATATAAAAATTATTTAAGGAGCCATCAACTAAAAGGTTGCTTTTGGCCTTTGACCTAAGAGATTGGCTTTATATGTTAAGCAGACAGTTTCCTGGATGAAATTGTGCTAAATAGTTAAAACAATTAAGCCTACACAAGAGAATCTTTTAAATAACCTTATCCTTTCCTCCAGAAATATACTTGATAATTAGTAGCCATGAGGATAATAAACCAGCCAAATATTTCAAATACAGATCCAACAAATATATTTTTTATCTCCAAATTCATTTTAAATAGTACCGGGTACTTAAAACTTCATTTTATTTGTACTTTAACATTTAATAGGTACAAATAATTTTAGAAGAGATTACCACTCATATATTAATGCACTACACTAAGTTATTTCAGACCAGACCTTGATGAATTCCCTTGGGCAAAATATTTTGCCAAAGCCTAACTTTTTCTATCTATGAAATGGTGAATAGTGTGTGTGTGTGTGTGTGTGTGTGTGTGTGTGCGCGCGCGCGTGTTCAAAAAAGTGTGCAACAAATTCAGATTTAATGTGAATCTGAATGAAATTTACTTCTGATTAAATAAAATCAAACTTTATCCATCTAATAAAGTGTTTTAATCTTTTCTTCAGCATATTCTTTGTATCATAGACAAGTACATAGACAATGGATTCTAGAATAAGAGATACTAGCAGGGCAAACTAAGGCAAGTTACCACTTTGCTCTGCAGAATGAAAACGTTGTCCATTTCATACAGTGCTGGGGGAAGGATTAAATGAGTTGTTAACATATCAGGTGCCAAGAACAGTACCTAGTAAATGGAATGTATTCAACAAATATTGGGTTTTATCATATTTTTTCCCATTGTGTGTTTTGTCAATAAAAATACACATTGGATATTAAAGCTAAGAAATTATGCTAAAATGTTTAGTTAATTCCACTGTCTACAGAAGGTATAACCTTATATTATGTTAACTGTATTTCTATAACTTAGTTCCTGAAGATGGTTCTGTTTACTTAATACATCAAATAGATAATGTCATTAAAAGTAAATAGAACACAAATGTTTAATTTTTATGAAGAGATTTATACAGAAGCATACTCATAGAATGCCCCCTCCTCTTCTTTCCTTACCATAATCCTCTTTACATCACCAGCTGTTAGTGGTGCTTGGAGAACAAGTGAACCCCAATAGTGGGGGGTAGTCACACATCTAAGGGCTCTTCTAACACCCTTTTGTTAATCTCCACCATACTCAAGATCTATTCATTTATTTGGTTTTGTGGGGGTTTTTTTCACGATGTTCTTGAGACTAAGCATTGTGTCTATTTTTTTCAATACTATTTATTTATCATACAGTATATTGCTTGGCATATACTGACCATCAACAGAGTAGCCAAATGAATAAATGATGATACTTTCTAAACAGTGCGATTACTGTGATTCAAAGTTTCCTTTGTGATCTACTTACCCCTACTCTGTTCCTGATAACAAACTCCAGAGTCCCAAACTATAACTCAACAGTGTACAACCCTGGATACCAAACCATTTATTAGGCAGTGCAATAACTAGATAGTGAATCAGTAGAGTAGTTGTTCTAGGTTAAAAATTGGCATGTCATATCATGTAACTGTCAAATATTTATATAACCAAAATATTCTCTATGGAGTAACATGAAGGACTGGAAACATTTAGATTTTGGGTTCCTGCTCTGCTACTTACCTGATATTCCTGAAACTTAGTTTCTCTGTGTGATGAGAAGAGTTAAATTTAAGAGTTAACATGAAGTTTTGAGATACTAATCTAAACTATTTGGCACAGAATAGCCATTAAAAATATTATTGCTATTTTATTAATTATTGAGTTTTGAGATATAAATTTACCTAAAGACTCTATCTTGACTGTCTTTTAAACAAGAAGACTGTTGCGTAGAAATAGCTCTGGAGTTTTCTTATTTTCAACAATTTTTATTCTGATATAAAAACAAACTGACTAAACAAGTACCAACTCAATTGATCCTGCCTTTTCTATTCCCATAAAGTGTAACAACACTTCCATCAAAGAAGAAATATTTGCCATCTGTGTCATTTGTGAATGGAGAGAAATGATGTTCCTATTTGGGTATGCACAACTCTGCCTATTGGTCCTCAAATAATGAAATTAGAATCTTTAAAACCCAATGTGCTATAAATGCTACACAGAGAGTAGAATCAAAGAAGTATTGAGGGTTGAACATCTTTCTAAGGAGTTCACAACTTAATTTATATCTAGATTAATAGACATATATGACACATTTGATAAAGACCAATTGTGAACATGATCTCATGATTTACCACTTAGAGAAAAAGATCTTTTTATATGAGGAGCATTTTTTTTTTTTTTTTATCTTTTCACATTTATAGAGAGAAATTATCTTTTTGTCTTCAGTGCATAGTTATTTCTATTTTACTTTTTGACAGATAGAGAGAGAGATAGAGACAGAGACAGTTAGAGAACCAAACTGTGGGAACTCCCCAGTTCAGCACGTGGGTCCTGCCTGGGCCGGAGCCGGGATTCGATCCTCGGT
>PVKE010018652.1:0-29279 GCA_004027555.1 Craseonycteris thonglongyai
AAAGCAGGACTTGGATTTGGAAATCTCATGAGGTTTGAATACTGATTAGTTTTGTGACTTACAGAAAGTCCTTTGAACCTAAATTTGAATTCATGTTAAAAAATCATTTTGATATGTTTTAATACACACAAGATTGCTAGCATTGTTAATAATGAATAAAGATATAAATCAAAGGTACATTATACAGACAGTCAGATCAATTTGATTAGATTTAAATTTTTTCTGCATAGGAAAAAATAGGTCACACAAGAACTATATGAAAGAGAATACAATAATCTTAACGTTTTGTAAATAATAATTCTAGCTGAGATGCCTAATATTGATGCTTCATTTTTACTAAAACTTGATAGCTTATGATAATCATCTTGTAGAACGGTTTGCCTGTATTTTTTTTTCCTTTGTTTTAAATTGAATTCCTGAACCTATTTTAAACTGCAGCTCTGTTTTGTTTGTTTATACACTGCCTTGCACTAGAAAGAATATAAGGTGGTTAAAAATCTTTAATCTTTCAACATATACACTCTGAATTGTATAAATTAAAGATATAATAGAAAATTCATGAATAGGCTAATAAAAATGTGGATATGTAATTGTGACTTTCTCTGTAAAATTACATCCCTGACTAGGAAAATATGTTAGCTAAACTGCACTGTAACTCATTTTACTCCACCACCTGGTGGATTTTAGCAGTTATTCCAGAAGCAATGAAATTGTAAGCCTGACATTATTTGCCAGATAATCCTTTCTCTGAATTTTTCTCTAATGTCACCTAAACCTTCCAAAGTTATATAAGTCTTCCTTCTAGAATTCTAACTTTCTGGAGCAGCTTTGTATCCATCACTGGTAGTGTCTTAAAAAGGTCTTTAATAAATGTTCATTAAGAGAAAGATAACACATTTCATCAAAGATGACTAAACATGGGTTTCAGTGCCATAGAGAACATAGAGAGATCTACAATTTCCACACTGTGAAAGACTTTCTTTAAGCCTGAGAATAAATGAACCAAGGAGCAGCACTGTGTTGAACCACATTGGAGCCTGAGGCAAAAGAGGGAAAAATCAATAATACTAACGCTGTCTTTACTTAACATTTCTATCCATTATGAATTTTTTTACATTAATTTTGATTTTTTAAATACTGCATTAAAATACAGTTTATCAGGAATACTGAATTTTTCTGCATCCCTTAAACTTTGTGCCTTACAAGAATGCTTCACTTGCCTCACTAAATTGGCCACATGAAAGAGCCAATTTAAGAAAAAGAAGGAAAAAAAATAGATGGAAATAGGATAAGTAAAAGCAAAAGCTAGTTTTGTGCAATAATGAATAACAGACAAATATTTGGCAAATGGGATTAAAGAATACAGAGAAATGAATATATGCCACATTAAATAAAATTGCATTTAAGAAGTACCAGGAAATGGGTTATTTCCAAAGAATATATGTTATCAAATTTGGCCTGGGGTAAGGAAAAAAAAAAAATTTGAACTGACCATACATAAACTTATCTGCAAGTCTACTTTTTAAAAAGTCAACATGCCCAAAGTTTTACAATTGAAGTTCTAACAAATACATTCTGTCTAATAATCTCAGACTGTACATAATTATTTTTTAAGAAGGCAGCATAGTTTTCACACAAAAACTTGAACTAGCACAAAAAAATTATAAACCAAAATCATTAATGAATTCAGATGCAAAAATTCTAATTAAAATGCTATCTTAGGATATTAAATCTAACAGTGTACTAAAAGGATAATAAGATATCATTGTGACCAAACTGGATTAATTTCAGAAATTCATGGATGGATCATTATGAACTCTACCATATTTTTATATCAACTTAAATAATACAAACAATAATATATAGACATAGGTATACATACATACACATACACACACATGCAGGCACTGCTATGATTCAGCAGCAGAACTTTCAGTGAAATATGAATAAAGAATAGCTAAACATAAAAAAATTATTTGCCAAAACATCACACTAAATGGCAAAATACTAAAGTCATTTTTATAACAACCAGAAACTAAAAGGTATTCTGGCTAGTAGCAATGTAATTCAACACACTATGTAGGTTTTAGCTAATAAGAAAATTAAATACATGGCTTAAATATTAGAAATAAAAAATATATAAAAAATCTTTATTTGAAGATTACATAGTTGCATACCTAAGAAACCATAACCATTTATATATAACATAAATATATAAGAATCACTTGCTTTTCGCTATATTAGAAAATAATTAGCAGTGGAAGTGGCAAAAACTTTATGAAACTATACCTGGTTATAAATATAATAAGAAAGGTATAAACCTAAAGAAATTATAAACTATCAAAAGTTTAATAACAAGAATTGATAATAAATTTATTGGAAACCTTCAAATTAAAAAAAAAATTATATCCTCCCCATGTTATAAATGCAATGCAATGAAAATCTCAAAACTAAATTGTTTCAGGGGTCTCCAAACTTTTCAGCCCGGGGCTGAAATTAACTATCAGACAGCAGTTTGGGGGCCAACTACACACTCAAGGTCCAAATAAAAAAGAATCAAAACATAGATGTTGTTTTTAATTATTTATTTAATATTATTTTATTCAGATAAAAAGGTTTCCACAGGCCGGATGAGAGGGCCTCGCGGGCCGTAGTTTGGCGACCCCTGTAAACACTACAAAATTATTTTAAATAAAATGGTATGACCCTGACCAGAATGAAAAAACTGGTCACTGGAAAAGAATAAAGGATCCCAAAATGCATTTTAATACAAGTATATAAACTCACACACAAATCTATACACATGCACACATGTGCCATCTGCGTGCATTGGATTCTATATTGTTTCACTGACTATTTTGTCCATTCTTGTGTCCACTCGTGTGCACATAATATGATAGTGGCAGTCAGTACATTTGCAATAATAAGACAGAGGTTGATTTATTTAGTAAATAAAGCTGACTGAATTGATGGCTTATGCCTAGGAGAAAACAAAATTACATCATTTTAAATATATAAAATACATTTACAAAACATTAATTTTAGCCATGTTAAAGACCTAACTATAGCAAATTAAAACTTTAAATATTAGAAAAGGATTGAAGATTATTTGTGCAACCTGAAAGGGAGGCTGGAGGTGGGAGAAGCAGCAGGACTTTACATAGGACCGGAAACCCAAAGACCAAAAGTAAAAAGAAAGACAAGCCCAAATGTTTGTCAACATCTTCACACCTACAGTCAGTATTCCCAGAGGTTCTCAGTGTTTGATAAATAATACTACTGTGAACTAACATTTGGAGGTACATTAGTACCGTTTTCTCATTATTTTAAGTGATGTCCTCCCCATAGTCTTGCACAGGCTGAACTACACTGTGTGCTGTGAATGGCTTCAATAAATACTTGAGGGATATTGAAATTAAAGAAATCTGATCATTTTGTTGCTGAAGCTGAGCCCCAGGTGTTTCTCTCTAACTTGACATGAGAGAGAGAGAGAGAGAGAGAGAGAGAGAGAGAGAGAGAGAGAGAGAGATGGTGGTGGTGGTGGTGGTGGTGGTATAGGGACCACCTAATGTAGAGAGAATTTGTCTATGGCTTCTTCCTGGACATGTTGAGGATCTCTAAAATAAGAGATGTTCACCTTTCCATTCAAGATTATGTAAGTGTACTCATGTGCTGATAAAGCCCTGAACGCACTGAGTAACTATCATCTATCAGGGGATGTGGTAACCCTAAGGGACATTATTCAGAAGAGGCAATTGAGTGGAAAATAATCATTAACATTTTCTTTTAGGTCTCTGATTTGAGCTGAAGTGTAGTCCTTTTAAGTATACCACTTAAATAATTATATTTCTCAAATAGTATTTTAGAAGATATTAAGAAAGTCAGGTTATGAACAAACTATTATTAAAAGACTGGGGACTTTATTCTGAATAATCATTTATAAACATTTTTGCAAATTCACTTATAAACTCCTTCCACTTACAAGTACATATCTATATACAGCAAATATTCTCAGATTTTTGTCATTTTTATGTTCTTGTGCATTTATACAGATATCTGCTTAAAGTTTAGTCTTTTAGAGGGAGGCACTTATTCCAATGTCACTAAAGAACCTGGTATGTTGATTTCAGAAAGCTGGCAAGAAGAATTTACACAATGTCATAGGAAAAATATTTTCCTGGACTTGAATTTCATGTTTTGTTCACAGTATCTCATAGAGTAGATTTTAGTTTATTATAACTACTTCTCCTGGCATATGTTAGACCACCTATGATTTTAATTAGATATCATACTTTATTGAGTGCCTACTATGTGATTGGGATAATTAGTTGTTTAAATTCTAGGTACAGTATTGGCAAAAACAACAAATGGGAAACCTCAGACTATGGAAAGCTTATGCTTTATTTCCGATAGACTTGGCAAGAGAAAAAATATTTCACTATTGCTTGGCTCAGATTACTACATGGTCTATTGGCCAAGTCAATTTGTACACCGAATTTATTAGAAATGACACCATAAGGGACCAGGTCTTGGGGGATCAATTTTGGAAAGAATTTGATTTGAGAAGAAACTTTCAGTACCTAAGTGAAAAGATGTCTTGGGGACAGATTCTAAAACAGAGGTTTTTGCCATCTTTTTCATCTAAACTATGAACCCCACAGTCAGCACAAATGGGCAGCGGGCAGGACATGCCATTCTAATGAATGACACAACTCTATGGATCAGTTGTCTTCTCTATGAATTAGATACTCTGCTTTTATTAGAATGGAAAATGGAATTTCCACCATGCAACACATTAACCAGTTAATCTTAGTAACTGACCACAGCTAAGTGAATCCAGTTCCAACTAGATTTCTCCTGTTACCAACTTAAAAATTGAGTATGTCCAGATTTGTCATAGGGAATACCTACTCTTCGAAAAAGTTAACAAATGTGCTGACAGTGTTAACATCGTAGATAATCATCTAAATTCTATAACTAGCCCATTTTTCTAACTCATCTATTTTGAAAAGTGAATTTTCCCTCCTGGAGCATGGCACTTCTTTGCATCCTTAAAAAAAAATTACAGGGTATTTCTTTCTTTTTTAAAAATACAGATTCTTTAAGATCCCAAATTACCTTAGTCGTCTTAGAAAGGGTGTTATCTACAGGGGTAAGTATATATAAATGTACAATGACAACCGTGTATAATCATAAGCAATTTTTTGTATATACTTAACACAATTTTAATGGAAAATTACCTATGCCACTTTTGAAACTGTATTACTTACATTAGCAATCACAGGGAATAACTGGCTTAGTAACAAGTTTATCACATTAAAATGCATTTTCAGTGTATGCTAATTTCAAAAGGCTAATAGGAGTCAGCAGGCCGTAGAGGTCTGCATATAGTAATGGGAAGAATCTGGACTGGGAACAACTCTGTATATCTCTGAGTAAGGCACCAAATTATTGGCTCTGTATTTCTTCATTCATAAAATTGTAGCTAATAGTTATCTTCTGCACAATGCTGTTTAAACTAATAAGAGAGTTGAACACAACAATATTAGCTATAACACTATTATTTACCTTTACAGCCTTAAAAAAACTGAAGAAATGTCAATGTGTGAAGACAAACATTTTTTATGAGTAGTATGTGGCAGAGCAGACATATTCTTAATTAAAATCTCAAGATACTAAGTTTATGAGTAAGTAGTTGCCTAAAACCTATTTATTATTGAGAGCTGATGTTGGGAGTGGCTTGAAGATAAATATTGTGCACAGGAAACCAATGGGGTCCAGAGGTTAAACGACTTTCTTGAATACAAGCTGATGATGAGCAACTACCGTAAGTCATAACTGGAAGGTCAATGTTCCAGGCACTCCTCCTTTGTCATACCTCATATCATGTATGTATGTATGTATGATTGATTTAAATCAGGGGTGTCCAACTTTTTGGACTACCCATAAAATGCACTAACTATAGCTGATGAGCTAAAAAAATAAATAATAAATCGCAAAAAAAAATCTCATAATGTTTTAAGAAAGTTTATGAATTTGTGTTGGACCACATTCAAAACCATCCTGGGCCACAGGTTGGACAAACTTGATTTAAATGGTAAAATAATAAGGGAAACACCAAGCGCTAGCCTTTAAATATTAATCCACTAGCAATGAAGAATTTGGTACTATTCTCTGACACCTTTTGAACAATCAAAACAGTGATCATTGCAAAAGAAGTAGTAAAAATTTCCAAAAAGGACTGGCCCATTAAAAATTCCAAGATCCCTTTTCTTCTTAATTTACTTATTAAATTTGCTGGGGTGGCATCGGTTAGCAAGATTATATAGGTTTTCAAGTGTACAATTCTGTAATACATCATCTGTGTGTCGCACTGTGTGCTCTCCATGGTGAGGGAAGCAGAACTGACCAAGATCCCTATTTTACAAGTGCAGAGAATCCAGAAAGAAGTGAATAGTTGTAAAGTCGTTGGGACCTGGAACCGTCCAATGGAGGACTTCCTACCGTGTACACTCGAGGGCTTGATGGGCGGCGCGGGGAGGGGCGGGCGCGGCAGGCATCGGTTTCAGGGGACATGGGGCATGCCTCTGGGACCCTCCGCTAGCTTCCGGGACCCTGGCGCAGTCCCCATCGCCGCCCAGGCCGCTCTCCTCTCCACCGATTCAGGCCGCGACCCTAACCCAGGCTTGGGGCCCCTCCTCCGGACGGGCGCCCACCGCGGGCTCTGCGGGACAGGACCGTGTGCTCCAGGGCCGCACGTACCGGGAAGGGGCGACATACCTCCACCTCGGGCGAATTTCCCGCCGGCGTAGCCGCGGCGGGAGTCGTCCCCACGGGAGTCGTCCCCACGGGAGTTGTCCCCACTGAAGCCATGGGCTCGCCCCAGAGCAGCGGCCCTTCGTCACCTAGCAACCGGGGCGGGGCCGGGGTCGCTGGGCTAGAGATTGGATCCCAAAGCAAAGCGGCTTCCGGGTCCGCAGCCTGGGCCCCACTAGGGAAAGGGCTGGGGCCCGGCGGCAGGGCGAGGACTCTGCTGTGAAGGCCTGCAGCTAGGGTTTAAATCATCAATTAGAGACAAACGTGTTCCTTTTAATATGAGTGAAAACAGCCAGGCAGGGGGAGCCATTTAAATAACAGCAATTTAAATAACCTAATATGTGGATGTGGCTAATGCTAACACATAGCAAACATTAAAGCGGAATATATCCTTGGAAGTTCACAGTTGATTGGCATTTGCTAGTAAAGAATTATTGTAATTTTAAGGTGTTATGATATTGTATTTGGAAAGTAGTGTCATCTTTCAGAGATACATACTCAAAGATTTAGTGATGATAAAATGATATAATGTCTGAATATACGCTAAAATAATGAAAGGAGGAGCATGGAAAATGAGTAAAAGTATAGTAGATGAGTCAAGATTGGGTACATGGTGGGGGTGGTCATTATACTACTCTTTCTATTTTATATCACGTTTGAAATTTTCCATAATAAAACATTTAAAAATAATGTTAGTGGCAGTATGAATATTCTCTGGATGATACCTGCTTTGAAAATGAAATGTACTTTCCTTGTGTTTACCTGCACGGGGCTTGCTATGCAGGACATTTACTATAAAAATCAGACATTAAGTCCTTCAATTTTTCCATCTGCAAAATGGGATAATAACTGTCTACCTGACAGCATTACTGTGACAATTTAACATGTTAATATGTGTTAGATAGTGTTAGGATTAGTATTAGTTTGTATTCTTTCTCTTCTGACTTTAATCCATCCTGTTCACAACTGCCAGGAATATATTGCATTACTGATCTCTTACTATATTTTCCTATTGCCTTTCAGACCATATTGAACAATTTAGCTTTACAAAACCTCATGATGATAGTGCCTTTCCTTCAAATTGTTTCACAGTTCAAATATTGCACACAATTTGTACTCTCAACTTGTGTTCATGAATTGTCCCTAGTTTTGTGTATGTTTGGCTAGTCTTTCAAGTGGATTGTAGTGTCCTCTGTTTTGATATTTTCACTCCTAAAAAAACTGGTTTAGTTCTTTACACAGAGTATGCATTCAATGATACATGTTAGACTTCCAACCCATCTCAAAAGGATAACTTAGGGGAAAGCTGGGATGGCTCAGAGAGTTAAGCACTCACTTTGAAGCCCCATGGGCCGAGGATCGAATCCCGGCTCCGGCCCATGCGGACCCACTTGCAGAACTGGGCTGTGTCCCCAGTTCAGTTCTTGCCAGGACCTATGCGGGAGGCTCCCAGCCCAGTTCCTGCCCTGCGTAGCCCTGTGCCCACCTGTGGAGTGAAACTATATGGAAAACTAATGTCAATTATGGAGACTGCTCTGGGCCTTCCCCCTTCTCTCTGTCTCTCTCTGTCTCTTGTTTCTCTCTGTCAAAAATCAGTAAAACAAATCTTAAAAAAAAAAAAGGATACCTTAGAACTTCCTCAATTAGTGCAAATGTAGTCAATTTTTAGTGATTGCTAGCATTAATATAAGAGCTGCCACCTTACAAACTCATTACAATGTGTAATTATTTGGTTGTTTCCTTCTGATGGCTACTTCAAAGAAATTGAAAAAAGCAAGTCATCTTTTGCTAGGTAAGAAGTCTTCACATTCTTTAAATTTAGCATTTGATAAAGTGTTAAAGCATTTATTTCTCTAAACTGCAGTTCTAGTTTCCTCAGAGATCTGATTTATTTTTCTGGCCTGTAATTGCCCTGCCATTTCTTTGACAGTTTTCAGGTTTTCTGTGCCCCGTTTTTGGACCTCAGAACTAGATGGAGTACTCCATTAAAGATTGAATCAATTTTAACAGTGATGGGAAGGTTACCTCAAGAAGGGGGTGATTGTTTTGTAGGAATTCCAATTTTACTGTATTTAATGTTATAATTTATTGGAAAAGCCAGTTTTGCAGAGGTAATTTAATTTTATGGTGTACAATTTTGTTTGCCCAGTAAGGAGTGGTGTTGAAAACCCATTAGCCTGAAGGTTACTTTTAATTTGCACAAGTTGAAGTGGATTTTAGCTTCCTACTTTTTTCCTCTGGAGGCACCAATAAGGAAGACAAATCTCAGTAGGTGATGTGTTTTCTTACATGGAAAGGTCAGTTAAGTCTTCCTTCTAAATTCTGTTTTGAAGGTAAAGGCTTCTAACCGAAGCCTGAAAACCTCCATTTGTTATCTTAGTTTGTTTTAGGGTTGGAAGAAAAAAGGAAACACATGGGTCTTGTAATTTACAATTACTTTTTTTAAAAAGACCTCTGACTTTTACCTCATCACAGAGAAATATAGGGTAGCTTGATACTATAATTAGATCAATTGGATTGGCCCCAGTTCTAATGAAAATGCTCCAATCTATATTCCTATAAACCTGTGAGTAGCATATTTTACAAATGGAACCAGATTTTCTTGAAGAGTGGCACTGTCATAATTTTTCCAATTCCAGAGAAATATTTGGAAAAAATGCTAGATAAGTCTAGGATGGATATTGATTGTCTAGTGTGGCAATATATGGCAATGAATACTGGTTGTGAAGTTTCACCTGTCTTCCTAGGGTGAGAAAACTTTTCTACTCTACTTTTCATGTTTCCTATGTTACAAGCTCGTTTTAAATATGAATGAAGTTCTTTAACAATAAGTGAAATACTGTCACTAGTACAATTATGGCATAGTAGTAGTTCAAACACCATGATTCCTGAGGTTTTGAATCTATTAGGTAACATCCATGATAATCTTAAGTGGATCATGTTGGAAAAATTCCAATTTGTACTTTATTTAATATTTATTTTATTGATTGAGAGTAGGTGTGTTTGTGTATGTGTGTGTGTGAGTGAGAGAGAGAGAGAGAGAGAGAGAGAGAGAGAGAGAGAGAGAGAAGGAGGGAGGGCCCAGAGAAGTCTCCAAAGTTGTACATCATTAACTGTGACAGTTTCATTCCACAAAGGTGGATGTTGGGTTGCTTGGGGCAAGAGCCTAAGTAAGGGCTTCCAGTATGGGAGGCAAGAACCTTCACCCCCATCCTGGCAGTTACCAGTTGCGCCATAGTTCAGCACGTGGGTTTGCACAGACCAGGGCCGGAATTCGATCCCTGGACCTCATGGTTTCAAGGCTAGTGCTCAACCTGCTGAGCTATCCCAGTATTCCCAAATTTGTCCTTTAAATGGTACTGAGAGATCACAAAGTTCTGGAGGTGGAGTTTAGATATGTATGTTAGCCTTGAAATACACTGAAATTCTTAGATGTAGAAAGTAGAAAAAGATAAAAGGCTTCTTTAATTTGTGGTTAATTGCCTTAATCTTTACAACATATTTAATTTTTAGCAATGTTCTAATAGCCAATCAATTTTGAAATATATTTTGTTTTCGTAAACTTTACCTAATCCTCAAATCTGGTCTTTCCATTTCTATCAAGTACCTTAATCTATTCAAGTTCTATATGAAAACAATTTAAAGTCTAACCTCACTTAATTAAACACTTTTAGGAGATGGCACGTAAACCTCCTGTAATAAAATGCATTCTAAAACTGACTATTATTGGGGGGGGGGGAAGATTTCCAATAAATGGTACAATTTTGACAGTGTTCATGCAATACTACAATTTGTCTTTAAAACCCTATACAAGTATATCTATTATTCTCTCTTTCTCCAGTTATTCTATTAATGGTAGATGTTTAAGTTCTTCAGATTAAAATTCTAAGTTTTTTTTTCCAAATAAGAAAATACTCATTTTCTACTCCAAGTACCTCTGTAAGATAGTTTTTTAGCTCATTCCTTTTCTTCCTGGTCAATTTATTGAGAAAGCGATCTCAAGTTCATGCCCTGCCATCAGCCTCTTACTTCCTTTGCTCACCGGAAGCTGTCTTCTTGAGGGTTGCTCTTGAGCCCTGTTTTCCTGGTGTGTGGACATACGCTGCTTGCCTCTCATCTTCACTCTCTACCTTCTCCACTTGACAATGTGCCCTGGGAGGCGGACCCTTGTGGCCTTCATTGGCTGGATCTGTCACATTCCTTGCCCTCTGATTTGCGTTTGGGTTTGATCAATGGGAACACCAGCAGAAGGTTGGAAGGTGGAAGAGTAAGGTAAGAGTCATCACTCTCCCCCACCCCCCACCCCCACCAACCCCCGCACAAAGACACACCTTCCCTGCAGGACTGTAGGTTGGGAGTGGTAGGTTCCTACACCACAGGTTTGAAGGCCACTGCCTGTCTGTCCCTCAGCTTCTCCACACTACAGCTCTCTCTGGGTTTTGGTGATCATAGCTCCCTGGCCCCTTCAGGCCCAGGAGTGGTAATAACTCCCTCCTGTGGATAGACCAGGATGCTTCCCCTTCTCGTTGTTTTCCCTTATGTTTGCCCAAAATGTATGAATAAGCGTCTTTACTAAATGTTCCTCGGTTCCCATGTTTACGCCATCTGTTTCCTGCTGGTACCTTGACTGATATCAGCAAAAATGAACTCCATAACATTTAACATGGAAGACTAAGTCTGGCTTGTTCAACACCATTGTTGTCCACCACTTGGAGGTTGTACAATGAATAGTATTCTCTGTAAGTGACCTTGAACAATTATTTAGCTAGAATTGCACCCCACTCCTACCCGTTTTCCATCTGGAGGCACAAGTGCAACTACCTTCAGAACTGATGGCCGGCCGGGAGAATTTCACTCCTCATACAACCTGTGCTAGTGACGTTCTGGGCATCTGTCTGTACTAGACAACTCGCAGCAACTACTGGCTCCCTAAATCCTGACATTCTGATGCCAAGCAGCCTGTGTTGTTACCTTATTGACAAGACTTCTTTAAAACCAGTCCTAAAAAAAGGCAAAATAACAAGTCACATGGGCCTGGACGTGCCTCTCCATGGATGATGGAAAGTGTGGGGAAGGAATGAATGGTGGCTTTCTCTTTTCTTTCTTGCTGATCCTAGCCTGGAACATTTGACCTTTCCCCATAAACTTTACCCTATGCCATGTGATGTAGTGGTATTGATCTGGAAACCAGGAAAGGCATACCAGGCAGGGGAGGTTTCTTGTGAAAATGCTTGTTATTCACACCTTTACTGTTCTAGCACATTGTGATTTATAATCTGTATGTGCACACAAGTTAATTATTTTCATTTACAAATTGTTCTTTATTGTAGTATTTGCCTTAGTATTTTCATCATTTTTTTAAGCATCAGTGAACAACTTTTGAGTCATCAATTCGTATTTGTGAACTGGTAATTTAATACAAAATACAAATTAACAAACCTAAGCAGTGACATACATAAGTGAAAATGCTTCCATTGACAACAAACTATACCCCTTTTCCAGAATGTTACTTACTCAAAGCAGACTGACCCAAATTAAAGTGCAAGCAGAATCTTTAGACATAAGATTTGAGTTACCCATAAAGAACTTTTGTAAAAATAAAAATTGTAAAATATGTATGATTAAAATAGTTTCATTGATTTTTTTTTTTCTTCTAAAACCGTCTAAAAGTGTCTGGATAACATTTAATTAATGGCAGGGGACTCCAATGCTCTTTGAATATATTTTTCAGAAAATTTATCCTGGGGTTTTTGGGAAAGTACCTTAACTGAGCAAGCATGCCCCTGTCTCTGTGCTACCTCCCATCCATTCCACTTTCAAACACAGTAAGACTAATTTTACCTGCTTTACATAATAGCTTTCTTATAAATTTTGTTATAAGGAAGCATTTTGAACTTTAAAAAGTTGGAAAGCCAGTAGATAATCTCTAAGGAACAGTTATCTCTGAAAATTCTATTACAATATAATTTCCCAAAGCATTCACTGTCTGAAATTTTCACTTTGACAAATACACATTATTACTGTTATTAAACATTTCTGATGTATATGCATGTTTATGATTCTAGGGGAGTAAAATAACATACATTATCTTATTTAGTCATTCGAATCCACTGTCATGGTATTCCAGAAAACATCACTTTTGATCAAGGAAAATATTTCTTAGCAGAGGAAGTGTGGCAATGGGCCCATACTCATGGATTCACTGGTCTTATCTGTCCCCCACTGTCCCAATCCGGGACAGATGGCCTGATGGAACAGTGGAACGGCCTTTTGAAGACTCAGTTACAGCCC
This sequence comes from Craseonycteris thonglongyai, assembly GCA_004027555.1. Taxonomy (NCBI): domain Eukaryota; kingdom Metazoa; phylum Chordata; class Mammalia; order Chiroptera; family Craseonycteridae; genus Craseonycteris; species Craseonycteris thonglongyai. The sequence continues at coordinate 13,108 of PVKE010018652.1, forward strand.
TTGCCACATGGGAATACCTGTCAGGGCTGGGGCAAAGTATTCCAGAAGGCTGGCTATGTTCTGAATTGACATCAAATATATGGTGCTGTTTCTTCCATAGAAAGGATTTATGGGTCTGGGAATCAGGGAGTGGAAATGAGAGGGACCACTCACTATAACTACCCTAAATACCCACTAGCAAAATGTTTGCTTTCTGTTCCCTTAACCTTATGCTCTGCTGGACTAAAAGTCTTTATTCCAGAGGGAGAGATGCTTTTATCAGGAGACACAACAGTGATCTCGTTGGACTGGAAGCTAAGACTGCCACCTGACCACTTTGGGTTTCTCATATCCCTGAGTCAACAAACAAAGAAGGGAGTTATGGTGTTAGATGTGGTGACTGATCCTGACTACCGAGGAGAAATTGGGCTACTGCTCCACAATGGAGGTGAAAAAGAGCATGGCTGGTATATGGGAGATGCCACAGGGCCTCTCTTATTATAGTATTACCATACCCTATGATCAAGGTCAATGGAAATTTATAACAAAGCAATCCTGGCAGGACTTCTAATGGCCCAGGCCCTTCTGGAATGCAGGTTTAGGTCACCCCACCAGGTAAAGAACCACGCCCAGCTGAGATGCTTGCTGAAGTCAAAGGGAATGCAGAATGTGTAGTGGAAGGAAGTACTTGTAAATACTATGACCACTAACCAGTTATACAAACAAATATTGTAATTGCCATGAATATTTTCTCCTTATTTTGTTACAGATATATATGTGTTTTTCTCTTTTACTCCTTTATGCAACATAAAATGTATTAACTTTATGTCATAGTATTTAGGTGTTATTAATTTTACATCGTAGTATTTAAGTTACAGGATGTCAAGGAGAAGATTAAACATCACTAAAGAAGGACTTTCCCAATTCTGGGGAATGAGTTTACATGGGTTTTGTTTTTTTTCAGTTGGGCACAGGATCATTGTACCATGCTTGGTAGATTTATGGCTGTGGTATTTTCTTTATTTGCAGATAAAGTATGATTTAAGGAGATGCATATGGGTGCCAAGTTGCAAGAGATAGAGTTGTGATAGTTAATTTTATGTGACAACTTAATTAGGCCTCAGGGTTTCGAGATATTTGGCTAACCATCATCTGTGAGTGTGTCTGTGAGGATGTTTCTGAATGAGATTAAAATTGGAACCAGCAGACTGAGTAAAGCAGATTGTTCTCCTTAACGTGGGTGGCATCGTCCAATCCCATGAGGACCTGACTAAGACAAAAAAGTGGAAGGAAAGGAGACTTTGTTTTCTCTGCCTGACTACGGAGCTGGAACATAGTCTTCTCTTGTTCTTGGAGTTAAACTGAAAGTTATACCATTGGCTCTCCTGGTTCTCTGTCTTTCAATCTTGGACTGGAACTACACCACCAGCTTTCTTGAGTCTTCATTTTGCAGATGGCAGATTGTAGATGCTTCATTCTCCATAATCACATGGAGCCAATTCCTCGTATCCTCATCCTCTCTCTCTCTCTCTCTCTCTCTCTCTCTCTCTCTCTCTCTCTCTCTCCTCTCCACACATATATCCTATTGTTGCCAAAAAATGTTTTCTTGGTGTTCATTGCAGGAAAGAATTCAAGGACACACCAAGTAAGCCAAGTAAATAGTGGATTTATTAGAAAAGGATAGCACATTCTCAAGATGGCACAAGCTGGCAGGCTTTGAGAAGAGCAGCTACCCCAAAGAGAAGTGGGTTTGGCAGCTTATTATGCTAAAAATGAAAGGGTGGAATATTCAGAACATAAGGTTGACAACATCAGCACTCCTCCACGCATTCTTGCTGACCACTCCTTCCTGTTGGGAGGGGGCATTTTTGTCCTTATTTGGTGCTTTCAGAACTGTCATGGTAACATAGGGACTGCCATGCTAATAAAATTATAATCTCTTGTAATCAGCTAACATTCACCTAAAGTGCTAAGATAGCATCCTGGATCCTCTCTCACCTGCCAAAGTCCAGTTCTGGTCAGACTGTATTGAGCTTTATCCTTTACTGCTGACTTGGCCTCCTCTTTCCTCTTCTCCACATGCCCTCACAGCCCTATTCTTCCAGTCTATGATAACACTATCAGTTCTGTTTGTCTGGAGAACACTGACTAACACAATGAATGGTATTCTTTTGTTTTATAAATGAGGACATTGACACTCAGAAGGCCAAGGTAACCAACCTAATGACTTGTATCCAGCAGACAGGCCTAGGTGTAGACTACTAACAGTTCCTATGACCCTGTGGCCCATTCACTCTGTCCCACTACATTACACTACCTCAGCTGTGCTATGAACACAAGAACCTGGTGGAGAGGTAGTTTATCACTGGAACTTTTCTGTCTTTCCCTCAAGGTCTCTCCTCTTGTGCTATGCATGCCTTCCTCAGTTCCTTTGCAATAAGTGCTAATTCATTTAGTGTTTTAGTCTTGGCAAGTGATCAACCAAGGTATACAGTAATAACTAAAGTGTGAGATGATATGACTTAGCACATACCAGGTATATTTATATTTTATTAGGAGACTCTTGAAGATGGAAAATTCTTTTGCAGGAAATGAATGGGGTTTTAATAGAGGATTCCCAGATTCTAGAGTTCATATTTTAGAAACAGGAGCTCTTTTCTGGTACATTCTGAGATATCACCTTAGAGACAGCTTTATTCCACATACTAGTGTCCCAAGATGTTGTTATGGTTTCTTCTACCCTCCACAGCATCAGATGCACTGCTCTGGTAAGTGTCCAGTTAATAGGTAGAGCATGAAATGAAAGAGTGAATTAATTGATAGAAAATATCTTGTAGCTATGGTTATATTCCTGATTTTATGAAGGCTGTCTGGAAAGTATCTAGCTGTGTAACCAGTCTCATTATATTTAAAATGGCTGGATTTTTTTTTATTTTTCTGGACAGCACTTGTGGGAAAATAGATAGTATAATCTGATCTGTTTTGTTTTGCTTTTTTGTAGATGAAGTTACTTTATGTGTTTTTCAGTTTTATTGAGATATAATTGATATAAATCATTGTATAAGTTTAAAGTATATAGCATAATCATTTGACTTCCATACTTGTATATTATGAAATTATTAACATAATAAGTTTAGTTCGCATCTATCATTTCATATGGGTTCAATAAGGAAAAGCAAAAAGAGAAATAAGTTCATTGTGATGAGAATTCTTAGGAATAACTATGAAGACTGCTCTGGTCCCTCACCCCTCTCCCTCTCCCTCTCCGTCTCTCTCCTTCCCTCCTTCTCAAAAAAGTAATATATATATATATATATATATATAAATGTAGATTGTGCACATAGTTGTCCAAAATGAAACTAGGATATAGATAGATAGATAGATAGATAGATAGATAGATAGATAGATAGATAGATATCCTAGTTTCATTTTGGACAACTATGTGCACAATCTACATTATTTCCTAATTCTTTAGGTAGTTGTCATTTTAGAATCTATATATCATGCAGCAGTATTAACTATAGTTGTCAAGTTGTACATGATATTTCTGGTACTTATTTATCTTATAACTGGAAGTTTGTACCTTTTGACCATTCATGACATCCCCCACTCCGCCTCATGTAACCACAAATCTAATTTTTTTCTGAGTTTGTATTTTGTTTTGTTTTGTTTTGCTTTGTTTTGTAGATTCCACATATAAATGAGATTATACAGTATTTGCCTATCTCTGGCATTTCACTTAGCATAATGTCCTCAATATCTATCCACATTGCTACAAAAGGCAGAATTTCCTTATTTTTTTTATAGTAATATCTATGCATCGTGCCAGGTGGGTACTAAACTAGTCAGGGAGATCCCTTCTTAAATTATATTAGTGTCTAAACACTATGCTGTACAGCCAACTTTAATATAAAATTCTATTGAATGTCAACTATAATTGAACATTTTTAAAGGGAGGGGCAGTAAAGGGGAATAATAGGTTTAAATTTCCAGTTATAAAACACGTAAGTCTTGGGGACATAGTCCACAGCATAGGAAAATAGTCAATGATACTGTGACAGCACGGGAAGGTGTCAGGTGGTTGTTGGAGTTAACATGGCGATCCCTTCTTTAGGTATAAAATGTCAAATAACTATAGCATACACCAGAAACTAGTAGAATATTATATGCTAGCTATTTTTTAAATAAAAATAGTTTGAAGTGTAGATTTTGAAAGGATCAGTGGGCTACTTTTGCTAGGCAACCCCCTTCTGAACGCCTGGCCATTCTTGATTTGGCAGCCTTCTCATGGAATCTTGGCTATGCACAGGAAGAATCAGACTACTCACTGGATTCCACAAATGTTAGAACCCAGTGGTTATAGTTCCAATGTTCAAAAATAGCCTAAGAACATAAGGCAGGCCCTGATTCTTGTGCTATTGTTTCCCTTGGAACCCATTGGCAGAATTACTGTTTCTTCCTTGACTGGACAAGAAAAGGCCCATTTTGATGTGAACACTTAAGCTATTGGAACAATTCTATTTACTTTTCTCAGGCAGCTGGTAGGTGTTATGTTGTGCCTGGAGTAGTGGTGAGGTACTCAACTTTAACTTCCCTCTTTGCCTAGAAAGTCTTTCTTTTCCTTTCTACTGATACCTAGATCGTGGGGATGTCCATGAAACTGGTGTGGGATATCTCTGTGTATGGATAGGTAAACTCCACATTAGAGTCTTGCTTCTAACTCCACCTTCAGTAACTAGTGCTTAGTTATATGATTGCACTAAGCATTAAGAACAACAAATGGAGCAAAAGTGATTTTCTCCACAATTTAAGACAATATAAGACTGATACTGTGTCTCAAGTCATTTTCTTCTTATTCATTTATTCAACAAAATTTTACTGACTGTTGACAAGGTGTCAGGTACTGTTCTAAGCATTTGGTGGGAAAAAAAAAGACAAAACTCCCTGTCCTCTTAGAAATTCCATTCTACTGAGTGAATAATCCTAGACTCTATTTCAAGATAGAGGAACCTATTAGTTAGTTCTTTGGAAACCCTTTTCTCTACACAATTCTAAGACGTTAAGATCTGCAAAGAGCCTGATATTATATGTGATGTCTCTAATTAGAAATCATGTCATACGGGTTGATGTTGAATAGTTTGTAAAAAAACGATACATGCTATAGGAAATAAAAAAAATAGAGAGAGAGAGAAAATCGATGGGTGATCAGAAGTGTGGGGTTGGGAGAATCTGGACAAGTTGCTATTTTAAGTAGAATGGTCAGGATAGGCCTTCGAGAAAAGATGACCACTGAACAAAGCTTCTCATCACCACTATCATAACTGGAATTCTGGCTAACTGCTTTCTGTGCAGATATTTCCTAAGTCTCATAACAGTAGTGGTCACTGAAGCTTCAATAAGTTAGCTATTTATCCAGTATTACGTAACTATTTTGTAACGGTGACAGAATTTAAATTTAGTACTAACTGATTAAGGGCCTGAGTTATGCTCTGTACTGTGTCCGAAAACAGTGATTTACATGCTGTGCTTAAAGGTTGTGATAAAATTTGATCTGATATTAGTTTTTCAAAGCATCTATTATTAGCCATATTTTAAAAGCTGTGTTAAAAAACATGTACTCAATTATAGTACTATAATACACATGTTAATATATTTGAGGGTGTCAAATTGTTAAACTGTGGGTTAGGTACTTTTTGCATATGTGCAAACATTTTCTACATCAGTGCATATATTTGGACTTTGTATAAATATTTAATTAGCTAAGAATGTTTAAATTTTGCATGATTACAAAAAAACTCAAGTCTTACCATGCTTGTTCAACATAAATTGTAAAATAGCTCATGTGTAGCTCAGGGTATGATCAGAAACGTCTGCTGGTTACTTGTTCTTATCATAGTAGAACCGTTGACAATTCATTAACAAGGGAATCCATAACATGTTTATATAATATCATATGAAAGGTAATCCTAGTACTGTTTGTTAGGTTTATATGCTTTTTGAGAAAAGCTGAACTATAATTAGTGACTAACTTTGGTTTTATTTAAGCTCTCAATAACTTAGGGAATATCCTGATACTACGGGGAATATGTTTTTCAACCTACTCTTTGCAATTGCTTATGTAGATCAAGGTTTTCTTTTTTAATAGTATAAAACCAAATCAAAATATTAGAATAAATTCGATATTGAGACTGACATTGCTGTAATAGTCTCATTATTTTAGTATTTATAGTTAAAAATTGATATATTTTATAGCAACTAAATATGTTTATAGTTGTAATAAATACATATTAAAATAGACTATAGCCATTACATTTATTATGTGTAAATAGCATTAACACTTTCATCTATTTACATATAAACCTTAACTTAAGGAAAGTACCAAGAGAGAGTATAGGTTGATATCCATTGATAAAAACATAAAAGTAAATTCTAAAGTGACAACTACCTAAGGAATTAGGAAATAACGTAGATTGTGCACATAGTTGTCTGAAATGAAACTAGGATATATATATATATTGATTACTTTCTTGACACAGAGAGAGAGAGGGAGGGAAGAAGAGAGAGGGAAAGGGAGAGGGCGGAGGGCCCAGAGCAGTCTTCATAGTTATACATCATTAGTTTTCTATATAGTTTCACTCCACAGGTGGGCACAGGGCTGAGCAGGGCAGGAACTGGGCCAGGGACCTCCCACATGGGAAGCATGCCCAGAGCGGGAGCCAAAACAGGGGTCTCCCACAAAGGAACTTTGCCCTGGGAACCCCGGAGCTGCAAAGTAAGTGCTCAACCTGCTAAGCCATCCCACCATCTCTTAGGATATAGAGTGTGTGTGTGTGTGTGTGTGTGTGTGTGTGTGTGTGTGTGAATATAAGTAGTCCAATGACCAAAATAATTTGTTCTCTTTCACCTATTTTAATCCATATAATTATACCATTAATAAAGTATAACAGTATAAAAACCTTCACAATTTCATCACTCGGTCATTAATTTTTAGGTGACTGAACTTGGGAGCAAGGTCATGCCTAGGGTGTTGGGGGTAAAGGGACAAATTACTGGAGTTTAAGAGTGCTACTGCCAGGAATGCTGGATGGCTCAGGTGGTTGAGCGCTCATTTGCAGCCCTGGGATCCAAGGCTTGAATCCTGACCCTGGACCATGTGGACCCATATGCTGAACTGGGTGTGTTCCCCCAGTTCAGTTCTTGCCAAGGCAAGCTTCCCATGTGGGAAGCCCTGGGCTTGGCTCCCACCCTGGGAGTGCCTCCCATATAGGAGGCCTCCAGCTGATGAGGGTCATGCCTCCTATGCAGGAGGCCTCTGGCCTGGTTCCTGCCCTGTGCAGCCCCGCATCCACCTGTGAAATAAAACTATGTAGAAAACTAACAATGTACAACTATGGAGACTGCTCTGGGCCCTCCCTTTTCTCTCTCTCTCTCTCTCTCTCTCTCTCTCTCTCTCTCTCTCTGTATCTCTCTCTGTCAAAAACAATAAAAATAAATCTTTAAAGATTGCTACTGCCATGCCCACAGGCTTCCAGATTTTACCCCTTGTCCCTCACCTCACTTACAGACCTACATCTAAAGTTCACCTTGTTATCTAGGCAGAATACAAGTTGTTTTCTGTCAGTGATATGGGAAGTGGGTAATCAGAATATCATTTCCATAATTATTTGACCACTAGAGTGAATTGAATTGTCTGCAGTGTTTGATTAATATGTTGAAAATGGTTTCATTAATGTATAAACCATGTCTTAATGTGCTGAAGTAGTAGAATTATTGAAATGGATGTGAAGTAATAAGAAAAAATATTGCCCCGCCCCCCATAGAAAAGTAGACAAGGGTGTATACAGGCACATATCTAAAGAAGAAAAATTAATGCAGCTCACGATAGAGGTTATACCTCACTCATGATAAAAGAAATGCTAGTTAAAACCATCATAGCATCTCTTGCCTATCAAGATCCACAAATGTGTGGGGCAGTAAACATTCTTAAGATATTTTTGTGAACATGTGAATTAACAGCATTTCTGAAAATTCATACGACAATATACATAAAAATATAAAAGTTTCCATACTCCTTGACTTGGAAATTACATTTCTAGAAATGTATTCTAAGGACATAATGACAAATGTCTGCAAATATCTATAATATTTGGTATAACATTGTTTATAAGTTTGGGGTGGGGGAGAGAAATAAAGCAATGGCTAATGAGAGACAATTAAAATAAATCAAGCTAGATCCATAAAATAAAAATTTATATGGTTATGAAATATTATATTTGAGATACTGTTCATGGTAAATTGTACTTATTTGTACTTTAAATTTTTTCTATAATAAATGGGCAATGTTACATTTTACTTATAATGGAAATTTTCAAATTTTCACAGAAGTAGAGAAACTAGCATAATGAATTTTCATGTATTTATCACTCCCATTTCAACAATTATCAACTAAAGTTCTTTAAAAATATTTTTTTTACAAATTTTAAAAATTAAATTTATTGTGACATTGATTAGTAAAATTATATAGGATTCAGTTGTACAATTCGATAATATATCATCTATGTGTTGAATTGGAGGGGGAGTCAAACATATGGTGATGGAAGGGGAACTGACTCTGGGTGGTGAACACAATTTAAAAACCTGTTTTTTTAAAGTTCAATTATCCACAAACCATTGTGCTCAAACCTTTTGGAGCTACTTATTAATTGTAATTCTTCATAAAGAATTTCTTATATTTCCCCTTGAAAAATATTTTGTTTACACTGCCCAAATCCTGTTTCCAAAACATTAGCTTAGTCACCCAAAATTTCTTTTAGAGAACATTGAAAGCTTTTCAGTGTTGTTAATGAAAATAGTAAATCAATAATGTGATTTTTAATTTTTTTTTTAAATCAAACTAAAAAGCACATTTTTGTTTTCTGGCAGTTTATCATTGTTTCCTTGAAGCTATAAAGAAGAAGCTTATGAACAATGAGAGACACAAGGCAGCATGGCCATTTGTATGTGGTTCTTTCCATCTCTTCATTGAGTTTAAGGATTAGATAAAATTCAGTAAAGCACATTTAAGTAAAAACATCTATATACTCTGAAATCAGTTTTGGGAGAGTTTTCATTTTTGAATTCAGAATCTCAAATATAGATTGTGCTGTGCAAGCAGATGTTTATAGGGAGCTTCCAGGAGAAGCTAAGAGCCATGTTTGCTCCAAAAGATTATGTGCTTACATGCAAAAAACAGATACCCATGGTTTTATATATTCTCTCCACTGAGGAGTAAAAGGCACAAAGATGTGCAAAAACTGCCATCTTGTATGTTTACAAGTAAAAACCTCTCCTCTAGACTTCTGCTTTTGTACCAAACTTTAAAGGCACATTTTTACGTTGCGTCATAATGGGAGTATGTGCATTTTAATGGACTAACCTCTCTGGCAAACTTTAAGGTGTGCTGTTTTGTTTTGTTTTTTATTTTTGGATAACTTCGTTTTGGAAAGTGGGAAATCATTTATTTCTTTTATTTCCATAACACCCAACAGTGTAGTTCCAATGCACGCAGTATAACTGGACCATAAAAATAATGAATGTATGGCAACATGAGTATAAACATAACAAATGTCATGCTTCCACATGACAAACTGTCAATACTTATTGACACTTGTTCTATGGCATCTATTAAGACCATACCATGTTTATTAACTCTGGTTTGATTACATTGCTCCATTAACTTGCTAATGTCATTACAGTTTAAGAGGTCTTTAGCTGTTGGATTTAGTGTAAATTTTATGCACAAGCCCAGAAATCCTTGGGCAGTCAACACATTTCATATATATCAAATAAATAATTAATGAATAGAACCTCTTTCAGAAAAGTAGAAAACAGAATCAGGATCAAATAACTTTTTAATAACACAAACTGAGAAATTGCATCGGGAGTATAGTCACAAACTGTGTCAAGTGTACTCACGTGCTTGTTAGTAAAATGTTTTGGAGTAGAATTACCTATTCCAGAGGGAAACATTACTTCAGTCCAAAAATAGATGTTAAGCCCACATATAAAGTCTGGACAGTAAAAGAAGATGCTCGTATAGGGGGAAGAGGCTGAGTAAATTTGTTTATTTTTGAACTCATTTTAAACATGATATTGCAGAAATTTGATGAGAAAAATACTCCCCCTCTCATAAATTCCACAAAAATTTTCAAAAAGACTAGTTAAGAGAAAATATATTGGCTAAAGTAATCTCTGGCCCATAGTTAATCTTACTTGCAAAATATATAGACTATTAGCTGGTATTATTTAAGCTACTATCTATTAACAAGTCATAGTCTACATTTGAGTTGGAACTTCCAGTTCTCAGCCCACTAATTTGTTTAATTTATTGTCCTCTCTACAGGCACTTAGAATATTAAAAAAAAAAAAATTTGTTTTAAAGCCTTGAAAACAAATGAGTAAACACATGTTCTACTTATCATTTTGTCAGACTGAACAAAGCTCTTTGGATGTGCTCAACAACTCTTGAAGACAAACACATTCAGTTAAATAAATGAACAATTTCATTGGGATCAGAAAGATTCAGCAGAAGCTATTAATTTTTATGAGCATTAACTGACAAAAATCTATGTATCTGTAAAGCACTTCCTCCATGTTAATATCATGAATAGAAAATCAGGCAATTCAGATAAAAATTTTAGCATATGGAAGAATCTTTACAATAGTGGGAAAGATAGGCCAAAAATTATGTTTGTACATTTTTGAAATGATTTCCAGAAATGCATTACAGGATAAGTCCTTTATACAGTATGTATTGTTAGCAGGTGTTGTGAGTACTTTATTTCTTACACACAATGCTGACACTTTATTCCTTTATACTCTTTAAGGGAACAAGCAGCATAATTGGGATTCCTTTGAGAATGATTTGTTAGTTATTTTGGACCTTAGAGGGATTAAATGGTAAATAAGAGCTGAGTTTTTGGACATTAGTGTCTATTGGTTGAGCAGATTATACTGTAAATTTTAAAAAGGAAGGGCAATTTAGGCAATGATACTAACAGCTGCATGGTTATTGTGTAATAGTGGCCCACCTGGGCTGAATTGTGAATTGCAAAACAACGCTGAATGCTTTCAATTCCATGATGTATTACACTACACGGGAAGCTCTCAGCTAAGCAGAATGTAGAGCTACTGTCAGACCATCTCTCTGCCGAATTACTACTGCACTGAAAAATGACTACAGTGATATCACTTGGTGAGATCATCAGAGTCTACTTTTCTTAATGTTTCCATCATTTCTGATCCCAATTTTACATCTCAGTAATTTATTTTTTGGTAATGAGGTGTTTTCTCCACTTTCACTTTAGTAGATCTTATGTTGATCAAAAAAACACAACTTATTCAGGTCTTTGAAAATGAGACCACATAAAGTTTTTTCCCACCTTCATCATGAATAGCATCACAGATAAACAATATCTATGCAATGACTTGCATGCTATGATTTATAAAGGTAATGTGTAATTATTTTAAACATAGAGGAACGTTCCTACAAGTGGATTAAATTCAGCAAAAGGAAGCTTTGTTGCACTTAAAAATTTACTACAAATTTGATGTGACTAATTTTCTACAACCTGAAGAAATAAATATATTTTCTACATCTCCATCAGGATCCCAATTGTGCATTTCTCTAATTTTCCTCTATTTGGAGGCCTTTAGTAATGTGATTTCTTAGAAAAAGGAATTGAAACATAGAGAAACCATGTGGTCTTGCTGTGAATCATCACAAATAAGAGCCAAAGAAAAGTTGGGCATTGTATCAAGCATTATTTTCCTTCCCGGTTTTGTTAAATCTGGCTGAGTTTTACAAATACTTCAGGGGAAGCTCAGAGTTCTGCATCTTATTCCTAGATCTTTCATATGACCCTGAGAAGCCACTTAAGCTCACAGATGTATTTGAACCGGATTTTCAACCACCTTTCAAAATATATCAGTAAAAAGATGTTCATTTGCATGCTTTCTTCTCATATACACACTCAGACAAAAGCATGGAAACTGTTATTATATTTTGATGAAAAGAATAATTCAGATTTTTAATAAAGCCAAATGGCTGCCTGGATAAATCTGTTAAATCAGTTTTCTCTTTACTTGTTTTCTTTCAGTCATGTGGTTTCCATTAGACATTTCAATTCTGTTTCATTGCTGGTAAGCATCTGTTTTAAAATACAGTTAAAAATTGGCACTCTTGGTCCAGTTCCAAGGGGCAAATCATCAGGAATAAGTAATCCCACAGCCTTACGAAGAACCTTCTAAACCATGAAAAAAAAAAGTAATAAGTACTAACCTTTGAATAAAAGAGCAATAAATGAGTCTGGAAGCCTCATTTACATTGTAATGTGCATACCAGCATGATGTCATTATCAATTAGTGTGAGTATTTTCTAACAGCCATCTATTCCGAGTATGTAGTCGTTTAGTTTATGGTTATGATTGCAGTGTATGTGTGTTGATATCAGGGAATGAACACAAAAGTAGCAATGTCCATGCAAAGTAGTAATACAGAAAAATTTATGCTGGCCATGAATCAGTCCTACTTCATTTAATGTTATTTATTGATACGATGTAGATATAGTACCTAAATAATCTATGCATGTTGAATAGAATAATAAAATCTGGCTGTAATAGAATCTTTCTACGGCATGAGTTAAGGCAACAAATAAATATATAGTATATTCTCTTTTGTCAGTCCCATCATAGTATAATTTTTTGTTGTTGGGATTTTTGGGCGCTGTAGGTATTGTTGAGACTCGTATTTCATTCTTTGTGTTTTAACATCTAACTCAGTCTCTCTGTTTTGATTGTTTCGAGAATCCCTGTGCACTGATTAGGGAAGTGGTGTCTGAGGTGTGATGTGAGGCCAAAATCCGGAGTTTAGTGTTTGTTCTTGGTAACTCTGGGTCTGGGAGAATTTAGGGGGATCTAGGGCAGCTTGCAGGGACATTGATATTAAGTGATAAACAAACTTGATGAGACAATGCTTCTGAGACCTGCTTTCTTGGTTTTGGGTTATCTTTCTAAATTTAATTGAATTTGTTTCTGTACACTTAGAAATATCCCAAAGCTTCCATAGCTTTTATAAAATTATTATTATTAACCTTTTCTGCTTTGTTGCATTTTCACATATTAACTCATCCCAATAATTAGGAACATTTCTAAAATTTATGATTTTAGAACATGGACACTTTGGATGACTGAAAGTCATCAGTGAAAGCTATTCAGGTGGCTCATATATTTGTGTGAGTATTTCTGACTAACATTGTTGAAAAATATAAAAGGGTCACCGGAGAAATGAACAATTTATTTTTTAAAAGTGACTTAAAATGATGCTTGATTTACCTGTGCAATAAAGGAAAACTAGTAAATAAACCAAACTAAACAGCAACAACAACAAAGCCCTGTTTCTGGACTCTGCTCTAAGTATGCATTTTTACCAGGAAGGCTGGTCGTCCTCAGACAGTGATACATATTTGATTGTCTGTGTTCTCAAACCAAGGCTGCCACCCTTTGCTCTGAGCATGCTGCAATTTGGTGATCTGTGTAATGTTCTGTGTCTTTGTTAATCACACAAAGGAAGGATTCAACTTACTGAATCAGTTACTTTATGGCTACTCCAGAAAGGCAATGTAACAGCCTCCTGGGGACTCTCTCAGAGGAAGTTATTCTGGAAGCAGCCACTATGTAACGACATCCCTTCAATTTCTGTAACTGGCACCAAAACATTCTACCACAGCTCAGTTAGAAAGCAAAATGACCCTCTTGATAGGCTTTCCTAGTGGAATATTTTAATGCTGCATTTAATAACTTCATGGTGTTAGCATGCTAAATTGCTAGGGTGGTCATCGAATGGGATAATGAATGTGAGTAAAGTGCTTTGGTACAATGCCTGGTAGATGAGAACTCAACACACTGTACGTGCCCAGCAGTGATGCTGGCTATTGACCATGTCTACATCTTACTTTAAGTTTCAAATAGGCATTCACTTAAAATGTTTTGTTTGAAAACTTATATTTGCCCCCCACCCCCTGGCTTTTTTTCCAGTGCACAAATGCATATTTTTAAACAGTACATAGAACTCATATCCCCGATCCCCTCCTCTCACTGTTTACTAGACTTCGCTCCAAGGGGGGTCAATTCGGTCTCTCTTGCTCCACCGTCCTCTTTTCTGCAACCTGTAAATACTCTCAAGTCTCCTTCTAAGACCTGTTCATTAAACATTGAACCTTTCCTTGATCCAACCTTCTCTTTAAACAAATGATTTAGCTATTCTTTCCTTCATAGTCAAACTTAAAAAAGCCATCTATTTGATGTTATATCCCAACCCTTTACACAATTTGAAAAAAAAAAAAAAAAAAAACAAGGAGTGTATCAATGCAAATATATAGTGGTGTGCTCAGCAGATCTGGGATCAATCACAAAATAAGTGTTAATCGAAAAAAGAAGATACTGTCCCTCTGAGCCAGCTTCCCAGTATCTAAATTGTGAGCCTAGATTATAAGATATAGTTTTACGTACTGTGGGATACAAGGCAAGAGAGGCAAGGCTTGGTTTCTTTCTCCAAGCTACTTATTAACTTGTGGAGAGGACTGGATACATAGAAGGATAACAGAATAAAAGGGAGGATCTTTGGTTATGAGCACATAGTTGCAAGCTTGAAGCTGGGTCTAAAGACTGGATTTAATGATATATAATTCCAGGTGTAAATATGGTAGTGATGAAAAAGGTAAAATGTATAGTAGACAGAGGAACAATCTATTTTGGAAAGAAAATCCTTATGGCAGAGTGGTACAAGTCAACGCAAAAATATTGCTCAATCTGCACTTTATTTGATACATATGTTCCTGGAAAATGGGAAGAAATAAGGACTAATGTGTATAGTTCTATTAGAAATAATGACAACTGGCTCTTTCAGCAATGAATGAATGCTAAAGAACCAGGTCCTCATAGTTTCCAGTCTTACCTTACTGTAAATGAGGCAATTGCGTTAACTCTTCCAGGCCTTTAGGTGATCTATCAATTGCTGTGTAAATCATTAACTAGCAGCTGCCATTTAATATACTAATAGTGAATATGTAATGCTATATTCAATAAAGAATGTCATGGGCCACTGGATGTTATTTTAATAAATATTTGAATGCTATTCCTGTTAACCCATTTTTTACTATTTACCATCTCAATAAATCTGTGCTATGTGGTATAATGTGGGGCAAATTTAGGGAGGAATTAAAACCAAATTTACAAATTACTAGGAATCTCACAGGTGCTGGGTTATTTCCAAATTCCACTAAGTTCATTAAATTGATAAAATAGGGCTATCAGGGGATTTGATTAACTTAACTTTCCCAAGACACATATCAGACTTTACACGATTGGAGGTCCATTTAATAAGTGACTTCTTCTGTGCACTAGTGAGGACCCAAGAGACATACAATTGTTTATGTGGCTTCCAGTCATCCACAGACTTCCTATGTTTATTTACTGTTCTATGGCAATATTTTATTGACATACTATATGCCAGTTTGTCAGATTGGGTCATTCTGTGTAATGTTGCAAACTATTCTGATATGTTTTTCCCTTCTGAAAGACTGTGTTCCTTTAAAAGCTTCTGTATAATAGTTAGCCATTAGTAATTTTGAGAGGTGATGTGGGTGGACACAGGAGCGCTGGGGGCTAAAAGATGTAGCCAGGTTTATAAGAAACCCATAGATGTCTGAGAAAGATGGAGTGTTATTATTGCAAACATTAAATCAGGTCTTAAATTAGTGACTTGATATTAGCCTTTCATCTTAAACATCATCATCAAAGGGACACTATGAAATATTTATCCAACTCTGATCCTTTGAAAGAAATCAGAATAGAATTTTCCTTTAACATTTGATTTTGATCTAGGGCACTTCAGCCAATTTTGAAAATAGTATGTGAAGATGAAATTAGTTAAGACTCAATAACATATACTCATTTTCCTGATTTTTCCTATTGGACATTCAAAATCTTGAAGTTATTGGCAAGAAAACTCCCAGGGTGCTACATAACATATTTTAAAGATCTATGTAATGCAATATAAGAGAATCAGCCAGTGATTGATGAGAAATATCAGAGCTAGACCAAATAACGTTATGTACATGGAAGAACATCAACCACATTTCTCTGAACAGAATTTGA
>PVKE010018653.1:0-29295 GCA_004027555.1 Craseonycteris thonglongyai
AAAAAAATAAAAAAAAAAAAAAAAAAAAAAAAAAAAAAAAAAAAAAAATAAAAAAAAAAAAAAAAAAAAAAAAAAAAAAAAAAAAAAAAAAAAAAAAAAAAAAAAAAAATGAAACTGAAGCACAGAGTTGATGAGTAAGCTACTCAATGCCACAGAGCAAGTAAATGACAGCTTAGATCTGATCCCAAACACCGGAGTCCATACTCTTTTAATCATTGCACCATACCGTAACCTTTTCCTGTCTCTGTGATGAAATAAGACCGAAATTCTGCTAAGTTTCTCAAGTTTGGGACATTTCTACTGACCTGCAGGATGTTCCGGTCTATCCCATCACCCTTCCTCACCCAACTCTTGGGAACTAAGCCCCTCCCCACTGAGTCCCAGAACTCAGGGCGGGCAGGTCGGCCCCGGGGGCGGGGGTTGGGGATCCTTCTTGGTGGATGATCCAGTTGCCCTCCCCTGCGTGTGCACAGCCCCAGCCCGCCGACAGCTCTGAAGACCAGTATTCACTGTCGAGGGACGACCAACACCAGGGCACCTTGCCAAACAGGATCGGGCAACACAGGAGTCCCTTTCGGCTCCTCGCGAGCACCCACTTCCCATTCTCCCTCCTGTTTCTGCTTGGACTGCAGCGACGGTCCACGCATGGTCCGAAGGACCTGTTTTAATCCTAAAGCCAGTGGGACATGGAGTTCAGCAGGCCAGCGGGGGAAGGGCAGCGGGAACCCAGGTTAGTCCCAAAAGCGCAATCGGGTCCCTCTGTGATCCTCGCGCGCCATCTAGCGGCCGGTGTGGGCATGGCCACAAGGGAGGCGCAGCGGGGGCCGCTCTGGACCTGGGCAGCCATTTCGTTTTGTGGACGGTCGCATTTCCCGACAGGCACTGTGACCACAGTTCGCGGCTGTAGGAAATGGCGGCCCGCGCAGGCGCACACGCACGAGCCGTGTGCGTAGTGGCTCAGGCGCACATGCACGGGGCAGACGCAGACGCAGGCTCAGACGCTTGCGCTGTGCGCAGCGGGCGCAGGCACATACACACCGGGGAGGACGGAGGCGCGCACGCACGCAGGATCCCAGAACACGCACGAGCAGGTGCATACAGGAAGATGTCATGCTTTACAAGGGGCACGCACGCGCAGGCGCACATCTTCGCTTGCTGTCCAGACCCTTTTATTCTCTGCAAACACCCAATTTTTCTTCCCAATCCACCATTTCCTGGCTTTCCACAGAGACCGTGAACGCTCTGTGGTGGGGGCTGCCCTGTGCATTCTTTGTAGGACATTGGGCACCATCCTTTTTCTCTACCCAGTATTTGCTAATAGCAACCTCCTCCCAGCTGTGAGAATCAATAGTGTCTCCAGACATTGTCGAGTGACCCCTAGGGGTTGGGGAGGGGCGGTGGATGCTCCTGGTTCAAAACCACTACCGTACATCAATGGTTTTCAACCTAGACGACATGAGAATGGGAGCTTTTAAAAATATATTGATGATGGGTTTAATTAGAATAATTAAATTTAATCTCTGCTTGGAGCTCAGGAAACTTTTTTATTTTTAAAAACACTTCCCAGGTGAGTCTCAAGTGCAGCCATAGTTGTGAAACACTGTGTTCAAGAAAGTTTGTACTAATTTTGCAAACTTTTACAGGTCAGGGGAAAGTAAAGGGTGTCCCAAAATTCACGCAAGATTTGAATTTTGCGTCATTTGTGCGGTAGTGTTGCCAATGGAAAAAAAAAAAGACAGCATGACAGCTAATAGTTCAGGAGTGCTACACAAAAGAACAACACATTTTCATTGTTGAGCAATGAAAATTTACAATTTTTAATTATAAACCTGTGTTTTCTATCAAAATTACTTCTTGCGTGAATTTTGGGACACCCTTTAGTTCCAAAGTCGGAGGTCTACTGTTAGCCAGATCTGGCCTCTATTCTTAGCTCTGTTCCTCACATGCACCCTCTGTCCCTCTACTGTTAAACTGCATCAGAAGCCAGATGCTTATCCAAGTTTGGGGAATATTAGGTGAGATCATGCATACAGCGTGCCTTACACATTAACCAGCTGAGTGTTACTGGTTCTGGGCCTTTAGAATAGGCTCCAAAGAACAGATTTTGTAAACTAGCTTTTAAAGTTTTTCTAAGGTTTTTCTTAGACCCTCTCACATTGGGACTCAGCTCTGCCACTTGTAAGCCTTTGAGTAAGTCACTTAAACTTTCTATGCATCAGTTTCCCTGTCATTCATTTAACAGATTCGCTGGGAAGATTGTAAAGTAACTATTAATAGCAGAGCACACTATAGGTATCCATTATTGTTTTCACTCTATTAATTGTCACTGCAATTTAAAACAAAACGTCACATAATAGGGCCTCATACTTTAGAGATTTGTTGCCTCTCCTCCCCCGGCATTCCAGTTTCAGTGGAGGTGACAAATGTAAAGAGTAACTGCAATGTGGTATGAAAATGAAAAAATGCACTCACCTTTTACACACCTAAATAAGACCATGTTCCTCTTTGGCTTAAAACTTGAAATAAGATCCAACCGCCTTATCATCATCTTGTTATCATGGTTTACCATGGCTCTGTCTATCTATGGTCCCCTTACAGATTAGACTCCAGCCACTCTATTTGGAAACATGGTGAGTGCATTTCCACTACAGCGTTTTTAGGTGTGCAGTTCCCTATCTGCAGCTCCTTTCTCCTCATTCTTCCTAGTTAGTTCTTTCTCCTCTTCAGAGGAGCTTGCCTGAGTCACCTCCCTCCAACCATCTATGTAGTAACCCTCCTTACTGCCCTCACTGTCTCAGCACCCTGGCTATTTATTTCAGAGCACTGTTCTTCCCAGGAGGCACAGAGACCTGGATTCCAGGTCTTTGTTCTTCATTCCAATTAGGTGCAAACCTTGCAGGATTGTGGGGGGGACAGTATGAGACATTATGAACAGACAGAGGGCTGTGCACACAGTAGATGCCCCAAAGTTAAGCAGCTGTTGTGATCTTTAACAATATCTGATATTCAAGGCCAAGCAGGTATACGTCTCTTTCCATCACCATGTATTTAGCCCCCCACTTCTCTCACCCTATGTGATTTTTACTAACTAATGTAACCTTAATAAATGTAACAATAAAAAAATCCTTGCTAAATATTAACAAACTGAATTAAAAAATGCATTAAAAAGAAAGAAAAAAAGGCCAATCAGCCCATGACAAACCTCCTGTTCCACTATTCTCCCACAAGGACCCCCCAGTGTCAGCCACATTCGGTGCCCAGGAAATTCCAGGCTCTTTGGGGTCCTTTGTCTATCCTGTTCCCTTTGGTTGGAGAACTCCTCATCATCTTTCAAGATTCAACTCCAAAGCCACTTCCCCTATAAAGCCCTCATGCCTGCTCCCCCTTCCCCTGCTCCAGCATGACACATTGTTCCTCTGGGCTGGGCTTTGCACCCCCATGAGCCATGTCTGATTTGTCTGTGTGCTCCAGCTTGCAGCCCAGGGCAGGTGCTTGTCTGAGTGGTTGATGATTGGAAGAGTGGAGGACTTCCTGGCTGGAAGCAACAAGGTGTAGTGGAAGGCTCTACGGACCCAGAGGCCGAGGTCTAAGGTTCTGGCTGGGGCTTTGGCCCTTGTTATGTGCCTTGGGTCAGCACACAGGCCTCGCTGGCCTCCCCTTTCCAGCCAAAGGCTAATGCACAGCTGACCTGCTTCTCTGCACCACAGAAGCCCAGCACTGTTGGCTGATGCCTTACCCCTTTGACTTTGCCTCCATGTCCTCCAGGTCGGCTGGGCTGTCACTTTTCTTGCCAGCTGGAACAGCAGAGGCCAAAGTGGTACTGGAGCTGAGGGAGGAAGCACACAGACCCTCTGAGGCCTCAGAAAGGAGTCTGGGGACCCTGTTCTTCCCTTTCCCAGCTGTCTTCTCATAGGAAAGGGGGGCGGCTATACCAGTCAGTAAAGGGTGGCTTCTCAGTCCTGCCATTAGTGTGGCACAGACACCACTGTGTGGGATAACATCTCGTGAGCCCTGACGGTAGCCTGAGCATTTGAGTTCAAGACAAAGCACTATATCTGAGCCGCTCGGGTTCTCTGAGGAAGTCTCCTGAGTTTGGATTTCAGTGCCCTTGCCTGACCTACACCGCTTGGAATTCCAGAAAGATGGTCCCTTACTAAATGTGTCATACATCCACAGCAAAATGGTAGCTCCTACTGGTGGATTGGTTGACAAAATGGGGCAGAAGCCCACAGCCTGGGGATGCAAAACCTCTTCCTATTGTACTTCCGTGCCCTGGAGCCATGCGCCCTCCCCAGCCACCTCCACATGCTCCCTAGGGTTCTTCTCCTGGACTCCAGCTTGCTGGGCCAGGCTACAGTCCCTACAGGACAGGCGCACTGAGACCTCCTACCAGGGTCTCTTCTAAGCTTTGCCTCCAGATGTCCTCCTTCTTTGACTTCACTTTGGGTCCCTGTGGGTAGGTGCTAGGCTGAGAAGTGTGAGGGGGGTTCTGGGACATGAGCTTGGGCTGAACCCTGAAGGCTATGTCTGGTAATGGGAATGGTCACGAGACAGTCACCCCACTTTTACCTGGTGGCTTCTGGTCCAGGCTTGCGAGGCTGAGAGCTGGCGCTGTGCACATCCTGATCACCCAGGAGAAGGGGGAAGCCAGCAGCTGAGCTCACCCTGTAGAAGGAGGCCAAGGCTGGTCTGTGTTTAGGTTTCTGTGTCTGTATGTCAACTCCCTCCTCAGAGGGTGGTTTCTGTCCCCAACAGGTGACAGGGACTGAGGATGTGCTCAAACGGATCATCAGGGCATAATATGCATGTCTCATAGCCACCTGACACTGGGGCACTGTGGCCTAGTGGTTAAGTCCATGCTCCCCGGAGGCCCAGATTCAAATCACTGCCTTGCTACCTCCCAGCTGTGTGACCTTGGACACATCACCTGATCTCTTTGGGCCTCAGATTTCTCATTAGTGGAAGGCGGGTAATTGTGCCTGCCTCAGAAGTTTTTGAAGAGTCCATGAGTTAATATTAATAGATGGTAAGGACTGAGAATAATGCCTGGGCCCTAACATGGGCTACAGTCTTCCTGTTCTTATTATGGGCCCTGTGGCTGCTTGTAGTCCATCTGTATCCATAAACTTGATACAGATTGAGTGGGTACGCTTTTACCCGGCCTTCCCAGGAGTACGTCACATCCTCCATGTCGCAGGCAGACTGACACTCCCAGCACACCAAGCAGTCACAGCTCACAGGGCACCTTTTGACCTGTGAAAGCCTGTACCCTTTACTTATATAGCATGCTCACTAAGAGTCCCTAGTGTTTGTTCCAGACCCGCTTATGTCAGCGGTACTCGCAACCATGGCCACTAAATTCAATTATTAAGTAAACACAAAAATTAACAACCTTTTCTTTGGAAACACACTAAAGGCAAGTTTCTTAAAAATCGTTGTCAAAATCAGTATAAGACAACATAAAAGGCTGGGTTAAAAATCACAGAAATCTGGAAGATTCTTCAGCTTATTTTACAAGTTAATTTGAGGTTTGGCTTCATGTTAGAGACATTGAAAGTAGAAAGGAAAAAAAATCATTTTATCAGGGTATGTAAGCAAAAAGGATAATCTGGATAAATATTCAAAGATGAAGCAGCTCAGAACCAGACACACTCAGACTGGACCAGAAGTCTTCTAGGACAGACAAACACCAGCCAAATCGAGTCAGTCTGTATGACTTGCGGGCCAGCAGCTGCAGCTTGTTGGCTCTCCCACAGTCCTACCTACAAGTAGCAGCTCAGAGAACTGAGGACCTAGCCCAATGGCCTTTCCTGACACCTGCTGAGGCACAGTGGTCAGAGGCTGGGACCTGCTGTCCCCTTCCCAGGTTGGCTTGGGCTCCTGGATTTAGAAGTTAGAACTCTGGGTCCAGGCCTCAGTTGTAAACTGGTCTAGTTAGTGAGGGCAGGGGGCCCCCAGTGGGCTTGAGAAAGCAGGGGCAGCTGTGAAGGCCAATGGAGAATGCAATCAGCAGGGCTCCTCCTTGAGATGCCCTGTGTAGTCAGACTACCCTAGGGCAGGGTGCTGGTGGGCAGTGTGCAGTCAGGCTCTCTGCAAACACTGGCTTTGCCATTCCTCTCTGACCATCTGTTCTGAACCACAAGGAACCCAGCACAGCTTGGAGTTGAACTATCTGTGCCAAGTACATACCTAGCCTTTGTCCCCAGGGATGACTCATGCTTGGTTAGGAACCAATTAGGGACAGTGGATCCTTGCTACTTTCCAAATCACCTAAGAAAGTGGCACCTGACTCCACCCAGGTCCAAGAACTTAGAGCTAAGTGGACATGCTTGCCTCACTGGGGCTGCTGCTTTTCCTCTCACTGAAGCTCAGAGCAGAGCTGACTAGGGGAGGAGAGTAGGGTGCAGAAAGGAGGCTTTGGGGCTTCTGGGAGGGAAAGCAGAAAGCAAGGCTGAAGAACTTCCTTCTAGCTTGTTCTCAGAGCTCAGCCAAGAAGAAAGAAGGCACCAATTCATCCACCATTTGGTCATTCATGTGTTAGTTTGTTCCCCACATGTTCATCTTATCTCCCTGGTGCCTGCCCAGGTATTGGTTGCACTTCCGGTAGCAAGTGGGCCCTTGTACTTGCTCTGGAGGAGCTTGGAAGCCAGTGACAGAGGGAAGGCGGAAGACTAAGATTCAAGATTAGGTAATTCCCAGAATTGGGAAGCCCAGAGACAAAGGATGTGGTTGGCGGTGGGAGTGCTGGAGATGGGAAAAGAAGTGGGGAAATAACCAGTGCTCTGCCCCCAGCAGCCTGAGCAGTTTTGGCAGCTAGATCCTGGCCTGTCACCAGGGACATGAGAGAATCAACAACTCGAGGCCACCTGCTTCCCCTGGACAGCTCACCCTCCTCTCCCAGAGCTGATGTCTGCTCCAGCCAAGCCTTCATGTGGGGAGCCCTTGGCTCTGGATCCCATGTTGCCATCCCTTGACTGTGCACTTGACCTGTTATGGAAAGAGAAGCATTTGCTAACTCTGACTGGGTTTGGATCTAATCTAACTAAGATGTCCTGGGAGTGGGCCTTCAGGACCAGAAACCCAGGTCCTCAGCTGCCACCCTGCACTGCTCCAACTGGAACCAAGCCAATATCTGCAAGTATTTCTGCTTTTATTTCAAACCTTTTGGTCTTGAAGCAGTAGAGCAAAGAAACAGAGCAAGGTGACAACTCAGGAGGAGGTTCTCATGATGATGGGCCAATGGCCAACACAACAAGGGCCCGACATTAGGGGCCACTAATAAACCATAGAGCTCAAGGCATGAACGAAGTTCCCCCAGCCATCCTGGGTCCCCTTCTCTAACTTCCAGGGCTGAAGCCCCACTAGAGGTGTAGGGTTCCACACTGAGAAGATGGTGGGCTCTTCTCCACTGCTGGCTACACTTCCTGCTAAGGAAATACCCAACTGTCAGCCACTGCTTATCACATCCAGGATCCCCTGCTCAGTGGGATGGTCATGGGATGGCTGGGCACAACTATCCCGTCTGGATACACCACTCCTTGCCATGCCCACCACCTCCAAACTTTGCCACCACCCATGTCACCCTTTGTCCATCGGTCATCATGGAGGTCCCTGTTAGATGCTATGCTGGGGCTCATGCATTCTTTGGTCACTGATTTTCCCAAACTGATGTCTTGGTGGCCTTGGTTGTCTGGGCTGTTGATAGGGATGCTTTCAATGGAGTGAAAACATAGTGAGGTTGGGCCAAGGGCTGGGGTAGAGCTGGCCTGGCCTGGAGTTTTGCCTTATTCTGCAACTGGTTCCCTGAGGGATCTTGGCAGGGGCCTGCCCCTCTCCTGGCCTCATGCATTCCTTGGTTCATTTGTCCAACAGATATTCACTGAGGACACAGACAATGGGTCAGTCCTGGTTCCAGTTCCATCCATGGACTTTGGATTGGGGGCTACATGGGCTCTATGTCCCTGCATGGAGATACCTTTCAGAGTCTGGACTGGGGCCTTTGAAGGCCTCCTCACTAGCCAAGTCTCTCTGGGACTCTCTGGGGCTGGAAGCTTCCTTGTCTTTGGAGTCCAGGGAAGTCCTATGGAGGAAAGAAATCTAAGTTAACCACCCAGCAGCCACCCACACTCAGGTGGAGGCAGTTACCTCATCCCCGCATGCCAGCCATCTCCAAGGAGCTTAAAACCTGATATTACAGGATTGGCTGATTCTCAAAATCTCATTACTACTAACTACTGTTGATTGATGGCCAGAGCCTATTCTCATGAGTCTGTGTGCATTAACTCTCCACTTCAACCCCAGGACAGGGCCACTGCTCTTATCCATGCCTACCTTCCAGATGAACAAAATGAGGCGCAGAGCTGGAGTGACTTACCTCAAGTTCACAGGTAACAAGGAGAAGAGCTGGAATTGGAATCCAAGCCGTCTGACTTCAGAGTTCTGGACTATAATCCTCTATGGTGTAAGACAGATCCTAACCTCTTACTTCAACCTCCCTCTGTTCTGTGTGAGTTTATCAGAAAGCCCCATGGTGTCAAACCTAACAGAGACACTCCTATCATTGTGGTCATTCAGGACCACAGGTTCAGTGGGACAGCCCTGCCTTCTCTCTCCATCTGTCCATTATGACTCTGTGACACCACCTCCTATCTCCTTTGCCCCGTCTTCCCAGTCTCCTTTGTCTTTTTCTCTTCCGCCCTTTAAACAATAGTGTCTCCGGTGTTCCTCTCCATCTAGATGCTCTGTCACCTTGGCCACCTACTCTGGTCCCATGGCATCAACTGTCCCCCTCAAGCCATTGACCTGCACTTGTTCCCATCACTCTTCTGTGCTCCTCACTTATACCGCCACTGCCTCACAGACTGGCCCTCCGGCAGCTAACACTCAACTTGAGCAGCCCTGACTACTACCCGACCCCCAGCTACCCTTAGGGGGATGACCAGATAGCTGCCTCCTTCACACTAGGGTCTGTGTCCAACTTGCTGGCCGCTCTGTTTTTGATTCACTTGACATTATACGCTGTGTGAACACTGACTTGGAGCCTCATTGTTTCCGCTCTCATCTATCTGCATAGAGCATGACCTGCCCCCCACACCTCCACCATAGACTCTCAAGTGCTTCCTGGTAATAGGCATGTGGATGCCTACAAATGGCCTCATCATACATTCATGCAAAAATACCACGTCTATCCCCCTCCCTGCCCCCTTTCCCCCTGGGTCCCCACTAGTATAGCGAGTTATGGAGGGAGACAAGCAGGCTGGGAGTCAGCAGCCTGGGTGGGACTCCTGTATTGGATGTGGGACCCTTCCGAGTCTCTTCCTCACCTGTACAATGGACAAAGTGACTATACCTTCATCTGCATGGGGACACGTGCTAGGCTGGGCCAGGGCAGGGCTTAGAGAATTCTAGCTTTCCTTCCTTCTCTCTGACTTGCTTCTCTTGCTGGAAAGTGGGGGACGGGGGCTCCGGGGGCTCTCAGCAAGCTCATGGCTTCCCCCTGTGGGGTTAGGGCAGCAGTTCTCAAGAGGTGATACACGCACCCCTGGGGGTACGTGCTGGGCCATTCAGGGGTGCGCAGAAATAGCCACTACCCATAGTTAACTGTGTTAGGAAGACTGTAAAATTACATCTGTGCTTTGTACTTCTAGTGCAGTCATTTTTCTTTCCTAACTTATGACCTCACTTCCACTATTTTACATTAAGACAGGCCCTGAACAAAAGTGTCAGTATTTAAAAACAGCTTTTTAAAAAGGGTATCATTTCAAAAGGGTAAACAAGTGGGAAAAGGTTGGGAACCACTGGTCGAGGGGTCACTTTGCTCCGGTTGCACAGAGACTGGTCACCTTAGAGGAACCAGTGAAGCAGCTTCCAGTGTTGCCTTATTAAGGACATTGTCACCCTGGATAATTCTCAGCCATTCTAGTAACAAACAGTCCCACACTCCTGTTCTGGGCTATGCCCTGTGCTAGGGCCCAAAGGAAGTGAAATCTATGCCTTCTGGGAACTCAGGGTTTGGGGGCAGAGCAATCTATGAGTGTACAGCTGTGTGGAAAATTGGTAGAGGTAGAAACGGCACTGTGTGAGCGCAGCCGGAAAAGCCCCTCAGAGACGCTACTTCAGAAAGAAATGGGAAGCTGGGATGGCTGAGTGAATTAAGCGCTCACTTTGCAGCCCCGGAGCCTGAGGATCGAATCCCAGCCCTGACCCAGGTGGACCCATATGCTGAGCTGGGGTGTGCCCCCAGTTCAGTTCTTGCTGGAGCCTATGTGGGAGGCTCCCGGCCCAGTTCCTGCCCTGCTCAGCCCACCTGTGGAGTGAAACTATATGGAAAACTAATGTCAACTATGGAGACTGCTCTGGGCCCTCGCCCTTCTCTCTGTCTCTCTGTCTCTCTCTGTCAAATCACAATAAAAATAAATCTTAAAAAAAAAATAGAAAGGCAGGGGAGGGAGGGGCCTCCGAAGGGAGACATCTGAGGTGAGACAGAATGCGGAGAGGAAAGGGTACCCCAGGCAGTCTGCTGCCTGCACAGGGGAATGGAGCTGGGGGACACATGGAGGCCTGGGAGACCAGAGGAGGGGCCCAGGGGATGGTGGTAGGGACAAAAGTATATCGAAATAGAATGGACAGGACTCAGTGCTTGACTGGGGTGGGGCTGTGGAGAGGGGGGAGATTAGGAGGAGAGTAAAAGGACCTAAAGATTCTTTAGGACTCATCTTGGATGTCACTTCCTCCAGGAAGCCTTCCCTAACCACCGCCACCCCCATGCTGGTGGGAGCCCCCTGCTTGGAGCTCCCACTGCCCCCAGGATTATCTGGGGCATATGCTCTGGCTTCCCTCTGCAGGGTCCTTGTCTGGTCCAGGCCCTGGCATGGAGCCAAGTGTGCGGCAGGGGCTCAGCGAATGCTAGCTGGGTAACAGAGACTGCTGCTCCTCCAGGGAGAAGTGGCCTCCCCTGCTCAGGTCCCCTTTTGCCCAGTTCCAGCTCCCCCAAATTGCCTGTCTATTACCTGGCCATGTGCCCACTCCCCCAGGGCAGGGGCGGGGCCTGGCCCGCCCCCTGGTGGCTGTGCCCCCTCACCCCCCTCCCCGGCACCGGGCATCGTGAGCTGTCAAGGCTGACCCAGTGACCCCATCGCAGTGCGGGTGGCTCCCCGCACACAGGCAGGGCAGTGGCTCCGGTGACGTCATGGGCTCCGCAGACCCCGGGTCCCCACCCAGCACAGCTGGCCGGGCTCGTCCTCAGCGCTTGGCAGGGCTGAGCCCGCACAGCTGCCTCGTGTCTGGGTCTGCCTCGCCCACCCAGCGGACAGTCAGCAATTCTGGCCGGGGGGAGGCCGCCGCTCGGGCCCCAGGGCTGGGCCTGGCCTCCCACACACCAAGCGCTGGCTCTTTAACAGTGGTGGAGGCAAAGAAGCTGGGGGCAGAGACCCCAGGTTGACAATGTCTCCCAGCAGCCTGCTGGCCCTGCTAACCCCATGTCCAGGACGGTGTGCAAGGAGGGACAGCAAGAGGGATCCCATACCTCATTCCTTCCAGGTCTGGGGCCATCAGGCGGAGGCCCGCCCCGGGCGTCATGATCTGCAGGCGGACAATCTCCTCACCTCTTGTGCTGCGGCCAAAGGAGAGAGCCAGAGAGCTGCTGGTAAGGAAAGTCTGCCCATCGGTTCTGCCCCATCCCAGGACGTTCTCCCTCCGGAGCCTCCTGGCTAGTGCAAGGGACACAGACCTATTCCCTTGGCCCTGCTTTTGCCTCCTCTTTGACCTCGAGCCTTCTTGGTGCTGCACTGAGCTGGGGCCATGGACCTCCAGGCCCCAGATGAAGGAGTGAAAGCCCTCCGCCTGTCTCCCACCCTCGAGCCCAGCCCCCTTCAGGCACAACAAGGGGCCCCCTGTGTGTAGCTGCTGCCACGAGCCCTGCCTATGGCCCTGCTGGAGCGTCCATAGTGGCTACTTGTGAGGCCAGTGGGAATTCAGAGCTCATGAGCTGATGCAGACTAAAGACAAGATGCCCAGGCCACCTGCAGACCAAACCGGGAGTGAAAGCCAGAGGGCCAGGGGTGGCGGAGCCTGGCGGATGAAGCCAAGTGGCCAGGAGCCCACAGAGGATCAGACAGTCCGTCGTCAGAGGATGCTTGGAGGGCTCCGGTGTTCAGAGCCTTACCTGCAGAGGACCGCACACGTCCCTCCAAGTCTGACGGACTTTTTTTGCCTCCCTGTAGGGCCTGGCATCCAGCGGGCTCAGGCTATGCGGATGGCCAGGGCTGCAGAGAACCCAGAGCTCCTTGGCTTTGTGAAGGGACTGTCCACCCCAAACCACAGCTTTCCAGGCCCACAGCCTGGGCCCTCAGCCATCCTTTCAGACCCAGCCCAGGCGACATGACAGGCCCTCACTCCTTCCTTCACTTGCCCTTGTGCACGGGGCTGGGCACTAGGGTGCAGCTGCAGATGGGGAAGGGGCAGGTGGAGGCAAGCAGGCGTCTTAAACGCTGAGACCAGATGTGGTGTAGTAAAGGGAAGCCACAGGACGGTCCTGAAGTGGGGGGGGGGGTGAGGGGCCTAACGTGATCAGACTGGCACTTTAGAAAGGCCGTGCTAGAGTCCCAGCAGGAGGAGGGATTAGAGGACTCAGGAGGAAGGCAGGGAGGTGGGTGAGCCTGGGGATAGACATCAGTGCCTGGCTTCAACTTAGACTAGGAAGCCGTGGAGGGCCAGGTCAGTGAGGGTGTTCATCTCTGTCCCTCCCAGGGACACCAGAGATGTGACCAGAGTGAAATGACAGTGCTGCCAGGGACAGAGCCTCTCCCCACACAAAAGCCAGGAGGAGGCCCTGTCTCCTCCTCAAGCATGTGGCGCCAGGAAGCAGGGACATGCTCCACTTGGGGACGGGACAGGAAAGTAGCACACGGTTTGTCGCTGGAGTTGCTTGTTAGGTCAGAGGAAATAGGGACAGAGTTGCCTCCGCCTGCCCAAGCCGGCCTCTCTCCCTCAACACCGTTCTCCTCCTTCGTCATTCCTTCTTAAAGACCCACATCAAATGGAGTGCTTCCAGAGCGGCTATTATGGGTTGCACCGTGCCTCCCCCCGCACCCCCCCCAAAAAGATATGTCGAAGTCCTAAGCCTTGGTATGTGGGAATGTGACCTGATTTGGAAATAGGGTCATTGCAAATGTAATCAACGAAGATAAGAGCATGCTGGAGGAGGGTGTGTCCTGATCCAATATGACTGGTGTCCTTATCAGAAGGGAACATAGGCACACAGGAACACAGAGAGAAAACAGCCATATGTAGGCAGAGGCAGAGATTGGAGTGATGCATCTAACAAGCAAGGAAGCATCAAAGGATTGCCGACCCTACCAGAAAGGAAGAGAAAATTCTAGAACAGATGC
Organism: Craseonycteris thonglongyai; assembly: GCA_004027555.1. Lineage (NCBI taxonomy): Eukaryota > Metazoa > Chordata > Mammalia > Chiroptera > Craseonycteridae > Craseonycteris > Craseonycteris thonglongyai. The sequence goes on from PVKE010018653.1 coordinate 13,389, forward strand.
TTCTACCTCTACTGCCTTCAGAGGGAGCCCCCAAGCCTGCCGACACCTTGTCTGAGGATCCGTGCCTCCAGAACTGTGAGGAGAAGTCCTTGTTGTTTACTCCAACCCGGGTCTGGGCCCTTGTTCCAGCAGCCCCAGCACATTCCTACAGGAGCCTTCCAGCCTCACCGCCGGCCCTGCCCCTTCCCCAAACCCTCAACCACACGCGGCTCTAAGTCCACTCCAGCTCTCGGCTAGGCTCAGGGCTGCTGAAGGCCGGGGACACTTACTCAGGGCAGCCCCAGAGGCACGCGGGAACACGACTGACAGTGCCCCGTGCCAGAGTGTGCGATTCACCACGTAAAAGTGGGACAGAGGCAGGAGAGTGGGGAGGAATACAGGTTTCGCCTGTCGTCCAAAAGTAGGGTGTGCCTATGAAGCCTTTCGTGAGCCCAAACCATGTGAAGCCTAGACACGAGCTGAACCCTGTTTTCGCTTTTTGCCGGTTTTCAGAAGAACGAAACTCCTCTTCGGGTTCCTTTTGCTTAGCGAAAACAGATAGTACTAATGTAGGGCTTTTGACTCGTAAAAGCTAAGTAGCAGAAGGAGAAATTTCGAAAAGCAGAGGACACCTGTACCTCCTTTCCTGAAGCGCACGGATGCATTTCCCACAAAGGCCAGCAGGTGGCGGTATTGGCATCTTTAGTCCTTTGACGAGGGCCCTGCAAATCACCAAGCCTCTAATGGGGAGCACCCGACAACACCAGCACCCAGGCACTGCACCAAGGACTTTACAAGCATTATCCCATTTAGCATTTGGGACCGCCTCGAACAGCCGTTGTCACAGCTCCCTATTTTACACATGAAGCAGGCACCGAGAGGTAAAGTGACTTGCTCAAGGTCACACAGCCAGGAGAAGGCAAAGCTAGGGTTTTGCCTTTTGCTGGAAGCTGTGCTCTTACTCACTGCTCCCCAGCAGCATGCTGGGCGCAGACTCTAGGCCCTGCGCTGGCTGGGTGAGGCAGAACAAGGAAGCTTGACCAGTGCTGTGATAGGGCAGCAGCCAGGCCCGGGGGGCCTCCTGTGGGCCAGTTTCTTCATGAGCTCAATTCACAAGATGGGCAGGACTTATCCCACAACAAGAGGGGGAAAACGAGATGAACTCAAGAAAGCAGGCTCTGGGTGCATTCAGGGAGGGCCCCTTCTATTGGTGAGCAGTTGGGGGTGGGGTGGGGTGGCGATGGTGGAGACAAGTAGGTCAGATGTGCATACTTGGAGCTGAGGGGCCTTTGGGACACCCAGGCAGCTCTGGAGTCTGGAGCCAGATTGGAGTTCCAATGGAAAGAGCTAGCTGGAGAGCTCTGAGGACCCAGCCTGTGGCTGTCCTTATGTGGCAATTCCTGCCCCCAAACTTTCAGCCCTCCTTAAAATCTGTAAAAGGTTTGGCACCTAAGATAGGAGCGCCCCTCCTGCTTGGCCCACTGCACGAGATGAGGAGCTGGCCTTCAGACTTTAGCCAAGGGGGACAGGGCAGGGGCAGGCTTTGAGAGGGGACAGCCTCAGCAGGGCCATGCCCGGGGCTCAAGGCTGTGATATTCTCCTGTCCCCCTCTGCCATCGATCAGCTTCTTCTGAGGTGCTGTGGGACCCAGGGTTTTGTTGGGTCACTGCTACCCATGGGGCGGGGATCCTTCTAGGGTGCAGCCAGGCCTGGACTTCTCAGATGGCCAGGCAGACAGAGGCTGGTTCCGGATATGTTGTGAGTGCAGAGTCGGAGGGAAGCAGCACTGAGAAGCATCATGCCTGCCTGAGCAATCCTCCTTCCTGGAGGAGGCTACCTCGTAGTGAGACACCTCTGGTGTCTGGAACATTCCATAATTTGGCTCCAGTTCTGTTTCCTAGGGTCCCACAGGCACGTTTGATCTGAGCCACCAGTTGGGGCCTTTTGTTGTCGCAGCTCCAGCACACTGCGACGGCCACATTGCCATGACAGCCAGGTGGTGGCTCTTACACATTCAAAGGAATGTTTTGGAATAAATGACAAAATGCCTCTCAAATCCATCGTACAGTACAACCTAATTCTCCTCCTATATTGTTTTCAAAAACATCTGAAACCATTGCTTTTTTTTTTTTTTTTTTACAGGAGATATATAAGGGGGAAAAATCACAGATGTGCACTGTTCAGGGGCTGAATTGTGTCCCCTTCAAAATGTGTACATTGAGGTTTTAACGCCCCAGGACCTCAGAATATGCATGTATTTGGAGATAGGGTCTTAAAGAGGTGACTAAGGTAAAATGAGGTGATTGGGGTGGGCTCTAATCCAACTGACTGGTATCCTTATAAAAGAGGAGATTAGGACAGAGATATGCACAGAGGGACGACCATGTGAGGACACAGGGAGAAGACGGCCATCTACCAGCCAAAGAGATTTGGAACGAGCCAACCCTGCCAACCTCTGGACCTCGGACTTGCAGCCTCCACAACTGGGAGACGATCCATTTCACATGTTTCAGTCACCCCGTTTCTGGGACTTTGTGACAGCTTCCGTGTCTCACCCAGTCCCATCAATACCACTTTGTGATGAGTTCTCGAATCTTTCCACTTGCTCAAAAGTTCTTATGGACAAAAGTTTAGACGAACAGGGAGGGTCAAAAGAAGGACTGGGTGAAGGGGAGGGAGCTTCTGGTGACAGTCCCCTGCTGCCTCCTCCCCAGCCCCTTCCAGTTCAACCCGGCAACCCTGTCGGCGCTCCTGGGCCGAGGAGCCCCGCAGCCTGGCTCTCCACCCCCAGTCTGTGCTGGGGCAGGTGGCTTATCCTCTTGCTGGTGTACAGGACATGGTCCTGAGGACTGTCGCATGCAAATGGTGCGGGGCTTCCATTGGGGAGGAGACTAAGGGCTTGCAGGGTTACAAGAGCTGGAACAGCTCCCAGGGGCCCTGCAAGTGACCTGGAGGGACAGCTGCTCTGGCCCTGTAGCCCCAGGGTCTTGCAAAAGTGCCACAGAGGCACAGCTTGGAGCAAACCTGGATATGGGCAGAGCTCTCAGTCCAGCCAGGCGCTTTAAACGGCAGTGACAACAGGGCGGTGGCACTCTCTGCAGGACTTAGCACGATTCAGCACAAAGTACAAGGAGGTATTGATTGCTTTCCATCCACAGACAAGAGAGCACCATTATCTGCCTGGACGCTCAGAGCTGAGAAATCAGGGCACATCAGGGCCCCGCCTGGAGTGAGATCAGCAGCACTCGACCTGTCCCTGCCCTGTCACCCCACTGCCAGACCCTCCCATCTGACCGGCTCACAGGTCACAGCCCGCTCAAGGCACCCACCTGGGCTCCCGGCTCCCGGCGGGGTTTGGCAGACTCGGCATGCACTCAATCCAAATCGCCCGAGACGCGTTGGCTCGGCCTCCGTCCACACTGGCAAAGAAGGCATCTGTGAATGGCGCTGGGGACTGCAGAGCCTCCTTCCCCAGCAGGAGGGGGAGGACAGTGTGGGCAGGCTGAGCGTGGCCAACTTCTAGGCCAGCCGTGAAGAAGCCTGGCCATGGCAGGGCTGGCACCCTGGCGGCGGACCCTCTCCAGCCCCGTGACATAGATAATCACTGAGCAGACAAGAGTGCAGCTCTCTCCCTGGAGGCCCGGCTCCGGTGCCCCTTTCAGCCCGAGCACAGCCAGCCAGATAGGCCCTGACCGGTTTCTGTGCCACATCCGGGCACGTGGGGACACTGACTCGGAGGCTCTGCAGGAAGGTGACCTGGCAGAGGTGCCACCGTGACTGAGTAGCAGGCAGGCCTGGCAGCGAGCAGCCCCAGGCAGAGCTGAGTGATTGATTACCTGCTAGAGCCGGGAGGGGATCTGGCCAGAGCAGGGGGGTCCTGGCTCTTCTCAGAAGGCCCGTCCTCATCCACCACCTCCACCCTTTAGGAGAGGAGAGAAACAGAGGCACTGCCTGTCCCCAGAGACCCGTGGCCTGCCTGGCTGGCCCTGAGGAACATGCTGTCTTTCATAGGCTATGGCCAGGAGGTGGCCCAGGCTGGGGGCTCGGTCACCCCACCTTGGGGTAGGAGAGCATATTGGGTTGAATAATAGCCCCCCAAAATTCACGGCCCCCTGGAACTTGTGGATGTGGCCTCATTTGGAAATAGGGTCTTTGCAGATATAATCAGGGTTAGATGAGGCCATGCTGGTGTAGAGTAGGCCCTAAAGTCAATGGCCGCTGTCCTTACAAGACGAAGGAAATTTGAACACAGACACACAGAAAAAAAGAGGCCACATGAAGATGGAGGCAGAGAGACTAGAGTGATGCTACTGCAAGCCAAGGATCGGCAAGTATTGCCTGCTGTCACCAGAAAGTAGCAAAGGGCCCTGGGCTGGCTCTTTCCTTGGAAGGTCCAGAAGGAACAAACCCTGCTAACATCTTGCCCTGGGACTTCTAGCCTCCAGATCTGGGAGACCGTACTTTAATGGTGTTTATGCCACAGAGTTTGTGGTGCTTTGTCACAGTAACCTCATACAACCAGTAAGAGCACACCCGTATCTGTCACTTCATGCTGCCACCACCCTCCGCGGGCTTTGTTCCAGTCAGGCTTTCTGCTCTCCAAGTGCAGCAAGCTAGTCTACCTTGTTTTCAGTCCTCAGCTTGCCACAAAGGCCTTCCCTGTCTACCCCATGGAATAGCCCTGAAATTTAACTTTCCAGAAGTTCCTTCCCTGCCCTCCCCAAATAGTCTCCTCTCCCAGAGGATGCCCTTTTCACCTAATGGTGACAGTGCTCTCTCACTTAGCTGGAGTGTCCTGATGTCCTGATCATTCCCCCTTGAATCCTAGTCACTGTTTAGGGTCCATTTCCCATGTCATGGTCACTTTCAAGGGCCTGGCCATGCGAGGGCTCGCCATGACAAGCCTCTGGACCCCAGTCCAATGACCCCTCCTGGGAGGGCACTGTCCAGCCTGTCCCCGGTAGGATGGAAGGGAAAGCAAGGGACCAACTCCTGTGTACCCCCTGTAGCTCCTTTTGCTTCAAAACCCCAGAGGCCCTTGGAAATACTATGGCTCCCTCTTGGGTCAAGGGCCCAGCCCTGTTATCTGCTGGCAAATGGGAGCTTCCAGCCATAAGCCCTGTTCTTTCAGCCGGGTTCCTGCCTACGTAGACCTGGCTGCTGGGACCATATATGCCCCCATAGCCACCCAGGTGCCCACCTGGCCTCCAGAAAGAAGCCACCAGCTCCTCACAGCTGCCCCTGCTCAGGGGCCGCAGCCCCACCCCACCCCGTGGCCCTGTTGCCGCTTTGCACACTACATCGCTGCTGTGGCCGGCAAGCGGCTTCTACAGCTCTCCATGCTGCCACTTACCTCTTCGCTATGAACGGGGCCGGTGTCTCCTGGGCAGGGCTGCTGGAAAGAAGGCAGAAAGGTGATGTGTTGGGCAGAATCGGTGGAGTACACGGGCGACATCATGACCACTCTGCCCCAGGGGGTTCTGGGCCTCTCTCCCTTCCTAGCACTGTACCTGCCCTGGTGGTGGCAGTCGGACCCCTCAGGTTTCCAGAAAGTGCATCTGAGAATCCCAGAAGGTCTGGCGAGGAGGCCCACTCAACCCACCCTTCACCAGGCAGAAGCAGCCCGGAGCCCCGAGGGGACTGCTGGTGGCTGAGCTGTGTCCCCTGTCATGTAGCTCACCTGCTGCTCTTCTTGGCAGCTGACAGGACATACGAGCGCTCCCGGGGAGCTGTCTTCCTCACCACACTGCTTGCAGCTTCTGACCTGCGGGGGCACGAGGACGCGGTCCGATGGTCAGGGTGCCTCGTGCTGCCCCAGTGAGCCCAGGAGGGGAAGCCAGTGGAGCACCGGCTCTGAGGACCATGCACAGCGCAGGAGAGGCCGAGGGCAGGGCAGCCGCACGTCTTATGCACTGGACGCTGCGGACCCGTGCCGGCTCACTGTGTCCTTATACCCCAGGACGGTAGGTGCTAGTGCCACCCCCCAACTTACAGATGAGGACAGAGGCACTACTTGCCCAAGATCCAACACCTACCTGGTGACAGAGTGGCCAGTCGATGCCAGGTGGCCTGGATTGTCCCCAGTACTTCCCAGGCCTGGCACCCCCTGCCACTGTGGACTCTGGCTTAGGATTGCCCGTCTGCCAGGATCCCCTCTGTAGGTGGCTTTCCTGAGCCACCGAGCGCCCAGCAGATGCTGGTATTTGAGGGGGGGCGCAGGCTGAGCATGCAGGGATTTATTTCTTTGGGGCCTACTTGCTGCCCAAGCACCTGGCCTCAGTTTAGGGTGAGGGGTATGGAAACCTCTGTAGCCTGTCCCTGTCCCCCAGGGACACAGGCCCTGTCCCGACTCTGTACACAGTTCGCACACACAGAGGGCTCCTCGTAGGGGTCCCTGTGCTGCCTATTTTGGCCCATTTTTAAGGACCCTTGTTCACAAACTGACATAAAGTCCTGAAGCACCTCCCTCTCACCCTCTGTCTGCCCAGATGAGACTTTCCTCCAACCCTCGTCACCTAGGCTCTGCCCCACCAAAGGTTCATAAGAGGGTCCCCAGAGTTGGCTCAGCTATGTGGACAGTTCTGGGACTCAAAAGATAGCAGCTGCTGCTGGCAGCCACTGCTCCAGCTCATGGGCCAACCCTGACACCCTACACATTGTGTATTTTATCATCCATCTGGCACAGTTCCTATGTCACCAGTATGCCCTGACAAGATGCCCGGTGGACAACGTTACCTCCGTTTCTGCTCGTCAGAAGAGAAGGGTGCTTCCTCTTCTTCGGCAGCCCCGGACGACGAGCTTCGCCTGATGTTGTAGGGCGCCCTGAGAAGGGAGGAGGCGTTGAGGGTGCTGGTGGTTCTAGCTCCTCCTCCCACTACGTCCACCCCTGCTCCCTCTCACAGGCTGCCACCCCCAGCAACTTGGCTTCGTGACTTCCAACAACAGCAACACATGTTGGCACCACCGCCTCTGGGCCTTTGCGCATGCTACTTCTTCCTCCTGGAGAGCCAGCCCTCCTTTGTTTCCTTGTTCCGATCCTAATTGTCCCCTAAGACCCAGTTTAAACCTCACCCCCTTCTCCAGAAAGATTCCCTCGCTGCTCACTGGATGATGGTGACAAAGGACAAACATATGAAGACGTGGGACCCACAGCTCCCCTCCCTGGGCACACGGGGGGCGGGGGGGGCGGGGCGGGGCTTTGGTATAGGCATGAGGGGAGCTCCAAAGGAAACCCCAAAGATTTATATCCAAGAAGGAGGTCAGATTTAGGCACAAAAGGCCCAGCTGATAGGCTTCCAGGGCCAGCAGCATGCTTAGAGTCATCAGGCACCAACCTGACGCGGCCCGGCCCGGCCCGGCGCATGATGAGAGCCCAGCCCAGAGGGGGTGCAGAAGTATGAGCAGGGGACCCAGCCAGTCAGAAACAGCTCCAGGGCCATGGCCATGACCCTTTCCCCAGACCCACCGGCCCCTGTACGAGCTTCCCACAGCCCCTGCTCTGCCTCAGGTCAGAAGGGCAGTGTGCACGAACATCAAACGTCCGGGGGCTTGTCGCCCTCCAGTGGACTCCAGGCCACAGCATCACCTGGCAGGGATGTTGGGACCAGCAGGAATAGCGCCCCCGGACTGTTCTCAGACACAGGCGGCCAGCTGCCCTCAGCGGGCCAGGGTTCGGGCTCAGCCCTTGAAGGAGGGAAGGGGGCCGGGGCTCTGAGTGCATATACTCACAGCTTCTTGTAGTCCTCAGTGGTCATCTTGTAGCCAGAGGAGGAGGGACGACTGGCAGGAGCTGCTCTCCCTAGACCAGCAGTGCTGAAGAGACAAGTTTTCATGTGCCCACCCGCAGGCCCCGTCGCCTCTACATGTGCCCACACAGCGCAGCGGGCACTTGGTAGGTGGATGAGAGCATGCTGGTGGCCTTTCCTCTCTGCTCTCAGCCCTGGCAAATGTCCAGAAGCTCGGCAGCACCCTGAACAAGGCAGCCCTCCTGCCAGGGGCAGGCCCCGCCCCCTCGGCCATGCCCGTCTGAGAGAGCCCAGGTTCAGCTCGACAGCAACGTGCTTGGACAGCAGCCCGCCTGAGCCTGCCAGGAAGAAGGTGATCTTAAGCCCTCAGCTCACTGCGGTCAGCCAGCAAGTCCAAGCTCCCTGCAAGTCAGGACTGTCTCAAGGGCAAGGTCATTGGTCGTGGCCCAGGGAGGCCCAGCGACCAGAGTATCTGAACCAGAGCTGCACACCCACCTGGGGGCTTCCAGTTCCTGCGGTAAAGTGCCATCTGTCCCAGCTCATCTCTGGTCACCCCTGCATTCCTCTCCAGGGCCCCACCCTATACAGGAACAGCGCTACCACCCAGCCCCGCTCAGTGACGGGCAGAAGGCTCTCTCTGCCATGAGCCTGGCCCAGGCCCTCACACCTCCCCGTTGGCTGGCCGGCCAGCACCCCCTGGACGCACCTTTTCGGAGCTCCGTTGGCCTTAGGAAAGAGTTGCTGGGGCTGCGATGAGCTGTCTATGGGCTTGGTGAACACTCCCCTACAAGAGAGCCCAGAAGAAGCAGCCCCGTGAGCTCCCAGGGAGAAGCCAGGGGGCAGCGTGGCAGGCACGGGAAGGCAGTCAGGGCCCTGCCATCACCTACCGGATGATATAGCCAGTGGGAGCCCTTGTGCTCGTCGACCTGCCAAGGAAAAAGAAGGCATGAAGTGAAGGGAAGCCCCTCTGGAGCGCCCTACTTTCTCCATTCCAACAATAGCAAAGTGGTTCGGCCCAGGGGTGTCCCACTGCAGGCAGAACAAGGGCAACGGGAGTGGCCGGGCTTCCCAAGAGAGCCAGCCACCCTGAACCCCCAGCCTGGTGCCTGCTCTGCCTGTCTCTCTCCGGCTCCCTAGGAAAAGGACCCGTGGCCGATTGATCTGGGCCCAGCCCAGCAGTGCCCTGGCTCACAGCAGGGGCCCAGGAAGGCGTGGTCTATGGATGGGCATTTGCTGCAGAGACATACCCTCCCAAGTCAGGTTTCTCCCTGGCTGGCCAGGGACCCAGTGTGCCCACGAGTGAGAGCTCATCTGGGATTGGTGATGGCTCTCCTACCATCTGCTTTCAGAGCGGACTCAGTTCAGGCTGGAGGCTCTATGGTCAGAGGCCTGGGGCTGAGGCCACGGCAGGTGGAAGCTACGGCTCCTGACTGATGAGCCCCACCCCCCAGCCTTTCCCAGGAAGGCGCTTGAAGGCCCAAGGGGCAGAGCCCAGGCCAGCTGACCCTCTCTTCGGGCTCCTCTGCTGCTTCCCCTCCTCCAGCTCCAGTGACACTCACATCACAAGTCTTTATGGAAGTTTGGGGCCCGCGGGCATGACCACCGGCCATGGGGTCAGGGGCTGGCAAGCATTGGGCTCCATGTGTTCAGCACTTCCTGCTTGGGAGCCACCGAGGGGGCTCAGAGGACTCAGGAGGGGGTGGAGGCGGGAGTCACAGGCTGACAGCGTGGGCAGCCAAGGCTCAGGGGCAGGAGCCGAGGACCCTGCCCAGGAACCGAGCAGCTGGGGCTGGAGCAGTGGGAGCGGCTCTAAGGGAACCGTATGCAGGCAGACAGCAAGGACAGCACAGAGCCCGCTGTTTTCCATCTGGACAAGCCCTGTCCTTAACAGGGGAGAGCCTCCTAGAGGTGACCAAGGGTGGGACGCTTGGGGTGGGACCCGAGAAAGAAAGGTCACTTGTAACCCTTCTAGCCACAAGGAACATTTTTGACTGAAACACCTGTGCACTGGGGAGCTAGGCCACGGTCCCTGGCCAGCCCTGGCCGGCCACCCCCCATGGGAAAGAACGAGAGCTGAGGTTTAGGTACACTTCCGGTATCCCTGCTCTGGGCTCCGAGCTACAGAGTGTCAGGGTGTGCTTCCAAATGCCCCCCAAACCAAAGCCCCAGGTGGGAACTGTACTCTCTCCAGTAAACAAGTTCCCCCCTCAAGCAGACGACCTTTGGAGCATCCTCAGGGCCTTGGCAGCCTCGCCAATCACAGTTCTCTCTTGCATGTTCACTTGTCTGCTTGGCTCCTATCTGTGGTCCCTGCTAGGATGTCAGTCCCCCGCAGAGAGGGCTGTGTCCTCTGCTCAGCACAGGCCCTGGCAGGGATTGGACACTGGGTCGTTGAGGGATGACAGGCAAGGCCACAGTGACCAGAGGAAGCCCCTGGGGCCAGCAGTGAACTTGAGCCCCTCCCTTTCAGTTGCTGTCACTGGCTCCAAATCCCCCCGAGAAAGGCCCTGGCAATGCACTCGCTGCCCGCTGCTGGCTGTTTGGAGCAAGGATCAAGCCTGAATTTTGGGGTCCCCCACCCCTGACCAGGAGCAGTTCCTGCACATCTGGGCAGGATGTGCCCACACTTCAGAGCCTTCCTGGACACTTCTTCCCAAAGTCCCTGAAGTAGAGAAGGGATGGGCTGTTCCTCTCAGCCAGCTGTCAGAATATGTCATCCCGAGCTTGGGAGGCAGTTAGGGCAAATGTGTGAGTGTCCCCTGGCATGACAATTACCAGGGGCACTCAGGAAACAGGGCCACCTATGAAGGAAGTCATGTGTGACTGTCCAAGAACCTCCAAGAGGTTGTCTCACTCCTGGCAGGGGATTCTCAATGGCAGTTTAATCCTAGTTGACAAGTAGAACCATGGAGGGGTGAGGGCGCAGGGCAGGAAGGGAGGAAGCCGGCCCAAGGCCACACAGCAAGGCCAGGCAACTGGACCCAGCGACTCCTGTGATCCCTTCCCAAGAGGGAGCAGGGTGGAGAAGAACATCCTTCTTGTGGATTTCAAATGACCCTCTGCGGACCCTGACATCCCTTCTTGGCTCAGGTCCCCGCCCTGTCCCCTGAGGGCTGCAGTATGGAGCCCACACACCAGCCATCTGGCCTGTCACCTCTTACCTGGTCTTTGGAACCTCCCCAGCTGATGAAAAGGATGTGGCTCGACTCCGGCTGGAGGGCAGCTCTCTGGGGAAAGAGAGGTCCCAAAAGAGTGGCTCCAGGCCCCCTGCCACCAACTACCCTGTGGCCCCCATCCGAGAGGCTGCCTCCTGGGCTCTACAGCAGCTGAGGGAAGGGTAGTACTTGCACTCCAGGAACTGGGCCCACTGTTCCCGTCTTGCCTTCTCCTTCCCCAGACCGCCTCCACATTCCACAGGCACATGCGCTCACGAGCACTCCAGCACCCAGGGCTTTGCCACCCTGGGACTTTGGTTGAGGCTTGCCCTTAGTTGGATTGCTTTCCCTTGCTCCACCCTCCCCAGCTGGCCTGTGGCCACATCGGCTGGCCAAGCTCTGAATGGCGGAAGTCCCTCAGCATCTCCAGGTGTGGACGGGCCCTGTGGATCACAACCCCAGCTGCACCCCACTGCTGCTGGCCTCCCGGCCGCCTGGACTTACAAGGTGTGGCCCTCCGATTCATCCTGCTTGGTGATCCAGCTCTTGTCGCCCTTCAGAGTGGTTCGCACCTTCATCTGCTTGAGGACGTTACTGCGTTCCTCCTCGCCGGCTGGGAGAGGCTTTCCTGTGGGGGTGGAAGAGCGTGGCAAGGCCACGCAGCGTCAGAACGGGAGCCCAGGACTCGGCTTCCCTCCCAGTTCTCCCGATACGGCTCTCTCTCTGCTGCCCAGGCAGCACCCGTGGGCCCGGCGGGGCCAGCCTGCAGGAAGGCACCACACGCGGAGCCCGGGGCTCACCTTTGGTGCTGCCTCCGAGAGCGGAGATGCTCATGGTTTCTGTTCTGCAGGTCCCTTCGCAGTTGATTCAAAAGGGCTCCTGGAACAAAGGCAAGCACAGGGCTGTCACATGACGCGTTTATAATGGCTCACGGATCACCATGTGTTCCTTAGCACATCACGGTCATCCAGACTACCTTTTAGGCATTGGGAAGCAAGAGCTGGTGGGCCCCTGGATGGCAGGTAGAGGCCAGGGAGTGGGAACTCATTGTATGTGCCACCGCTGGGTGGCACACCCACATGTCTGCCAAGGGCCACTTATCTGGGGAACATGGCGTGGGCTGCCAGGGTCTGTCTGTACGAGAGGGGCTGCTAAGGGCAGACCACAGCCCTTCCAGAGAGTTCTGACGGCCAGACTCCAGGTCCCAGAGAGTTTGGAAGAGAGTGGCAGCAAAAGAGTGTCACACAGACAACAGGCTCCCCTGGGGCTGGCACTGGTAGATTCAGAAGGAGGGACTGGTAGAAGGTGGAGGAGGCTGGGGAACCAGCCGCATTGGGGTTGGACCATCTCTGTCACTTCTTAGCAGCTGACAGACCTTGGCTCGATCAGCGAACCTCTCTGGGCTGCCTCGGTGTTATTTGTAAATTGGGAGTTAAAAGAGTCTAACCGGGGGAAGCCGGGATGGCTCAGTGGGTTAAGCGCTCACTTTGCAGCCCCAGGGACTGAGGATCGAATCCCGGCCCATGAGAACCCATATGCTGAGCTGGGGAGTGCCCCCAGTTCAGTTCTCACCGGGGTGAGACCCCAGCCCAGTTCCTGCCCTGTGCAGCCCCGCGCCCACCTGTGGAATGAAACTATGTGGAAAAACCAATGATGTCCAACTGTGGAGTCTGTTCTGGGCCCTCCCCCTCCTCTCTGTCTCTGTATCTCTCTCTCTGTAAAAAAACAATAAATAAATCTTTAAAAACAAAAGTCTAACTGTCAAGACTGCTGAGGACAGAGCGTACCGATCCCACCACCTGGCTCAGGAAAGATCACAGGTCAGGTGGACAGGAGCCAAGCAGCAGTGCCTCTGAAGCTGTCCTCACTGGGAGAGGGGACTGTGGGTGGTCCTGCGTCAGACAAGCAGGGCCTGGGGCTGTGCATCCCTGCGTGGTTTAAGGGTTGGCTTCCTCTCCAGTGAGGAAAGCCTAGTGACCCACTGCCAACTCCTAGCGACCCTCAGGGACCAGGCAAGCGTGGGGATCTGGTAAGGGCTGGCTGCTGTCTAGGAAGTAGGGGACACCTTGTGCTCTGCTTTTTCTTCCCCTGTCTTCTAGCCCTTCTCTACCCCCTTGCCTTCTCTTGGCCCTTCAGCCCAGCACTGTCCCCCTGTGGCCAGTGGGGGGTGGTCTCTGGTGGTCTCTGAGGCCTTCATAGGGCCATGAAGGCTCTTCGCCCCAGGGGGGGCTAGGGTGAGGAAGCTGGTTCTCATGGGCTGGGCTGGGGTTGCAGGGAGATGGAAGGCACACATGGTGGCGGTTGGCGCAGCCCTGATTTGCCACAGCCAGCCTCTGGGGACTGAAGACATGAGCTGTGGGCTCAGGTGAGCAGGCATGAAGGGAGGCAAGGGTCCTGACTCTGCCAGCCCCATCTTGAGGCAGAACAGCCTCTCTCTTGGGGACCTGCCATCCTCTGGACCGCTCCAGGGCCAGGCCTGAGCAGCCGGGCCCTGCAGCCAGTTGGCAGAGCATGGACACGCTACCGTGGAGGTCAGGGACCCACTAAAATGGGCAGGGCAGGGGGCCAAGAGCAAACCAAACTTGCCACGTCAGCAAGAGCTGGCTTTCCCATAAATGGCACCAAATGAGCAACCCAGGAGGCCCAAGCCTGATTGGCGCCAGGAATGGCACCTCATCACTGTGAATGAGCACCCTGCGTGCCCAGCCCCTGCACCAAGGCGGCCACGTAGGAGTTCTACTGAGCAGAGCGCATTCCATAGGTGATCCTCACAGGCCCAATGGTCCCATCCCGGCCACCCATGGAGTGGCCCCACGGGGAGGGGCACACAGTCGCCTCCTGAGATCTTGGTCCATTGGTCTCCTGATGTTGCTGACTGACGGGGAGACCTTGGGTGAGTCCCTCACCTCCGCTGGGCCCAAGCTCAGGAATTCCTAACACTCATCAGTCTTTAGGTTCCTTCAGGGACTCATCAGTCACCTGTTGCAAACCTGTTGGCCATGAAGTTTTCTGCCAAATCAGAGCCAAATAAGCCACTTCCCAAATCAGGACAGACTCACACACATGCAGAATGACAGAGACAGGGGGCCACTGGGGACGTCTGGGCCAAAGGGGCAGGGACATGCACATGAACCTACAGCGAGGGTGGGCACTCATGCTGCCTCAGGCCCTGTCTTGACAGCTAACATCCCAGTGAGAAGATTCAGGCAAAGACCAAGAGCAATGATTCATCTCCAAAGTCAAACATCTTTTTTGGAACGGACCATATATTTGAAAGAGTCGGAAGGTAGTCTTTCCACAGGGTCACAGAGGCAGGCAGCTCTTTGGTACAAAGGGCTTTTAAAGTGATGAGCACTGGCCAGATGGATGGACACAGGAGGTTTGCATCTGGGTCCCAGCTGCAGAGCTAATGTCTCCTTCCACTTGACCCTGCTTTTATCTGTGCTTCCTTCTGGGAGCACTCGTTGGCCCCTAATCCCATTGGGCCTCGATTCTCACTCAGCTTCTGTGGGATCCCCACTGTCTAAGACTGGAGGCAAGCTCCCCCATCTAGTGCCCCGACCTAGCCCCTTTATTTCTCCAACCCCCTTCATGTGGATGCTGCTCCACACAGGCCCTGTGCCTTAGCATCCGGGGAACACGGTCATCCAGCTGCACTTGGGCCTTGTTCCCAGGCGCCTCTCCCTTCCTCTGACCTGAACATCTTGGTACCCACGTCTTGGGGCTGCAAAGCGAGCCCTTAGTGGACCCACGTCTTCTCAGACGAGACCTGCCACCTCCACAAGCCACAGTGAGGACAGAGTCCAGGCGCTCCTCACACCCCCAGCACACAACCTGCAATGAACTGGGCTGGGGGTGGCAGGGGTCGTGCTCCTGACTACCGAGCATCGCTCCTCTTCTTGGACCCCGGTCTCCTCTCAGGCCCGCCATCGCCACCCCTTTCACAGAGCAGAGTGGCCGCCCCATCAAGGGGCAGCTAAGAAAACCCTCGCTGCAAAGCGGGCAGCTTTGGACTGAGCACTCAGAAGGGCGTTTCCCGGGCAGCTCTCATATGCCCTGTTGGTGGGCCGTGTTCAGAGCGCTGTCTTTATAGGACACACGTCTCCACATGTACTGAAGGCCTTAGAAAGGGCAAGCCGCGGATCCAGCAGTTCCTATCCCGGCCATGTCTCCTGAGGAGACAGCTGCACACGTGAGCCAAGTATAAAAGAGGGATGCCTTCCAGTGTTGAGTGTGATGATGAAAACTTGGTCATAATCTGAATTCCCAGTAGTCCTTTCAAAACATAGAATGGGGAAGCCGGGATGGCTCAGCGGGTTAAGGACTCGCTTTGCAGCCCCAAGATCTGAGGATCAAATCCCAGCCCCGGCCCAGGCGAACCCATATGCTGACTGGGGTGTGCTCCCAGCTCAGTTCTTGCCGGGGCCTATGCAGGAGGCTCCCGGCCCAGTTCCTGCCCTGCGCAGCCCTGTGCCCACCTGTGGAGTGAAACTATATGGAAAACTAATGCTGTCAACTATGGAGACTGCTCTGGGCCCTCCCCCTGCTCTCTCTGTCTCTCTCTCTCTGTCTCTGTCTCTCTCTGTGTCAAAAAACAATACAAAATAAATCTTTAAAACATAGAATGATCTATCGTTCAAGTGCATATATGCAGCCATTATAAATGATACTGATATATACTCATAACAAGCCTTCATGAACACGGTTTCCATATATCTTGAAGTGAAAGGCAGCTTGTAAAACAAGATGTGTAGGATGGTGCCATTTACTTCAAAGCATTACATAAAAATGCACATGGAAAGAAGCACCTGAAAGGACATATCCCCAAATATCTGTCTCCTCCACATTTCCCATCATGACCGTGTACTGCCTGTGTGCTGACGACGGAACGCGCAGTGGTTGAAGCAGATGAGACGCGAGCTGGGGCTGCTGGGATAGCTGAGGGGGCGTCTCAAAAGCTGCTCCCGGGTGAGCCGTGTCCAGGAGGGACAGGACGGGAGGAGTGGGCGGAGGCAGTAGCCCTGGGGC